>JADBJO010000169.1:652500-657500 GCA_016801955.1 Conus betulinus
GTGTGAGAGAGAGAGAGAGAGAGAGAGAGAGAGAGAGAGAGAGAGAGAGAGAGAGAGAGAGAGAGATGCTTTTGACGTATTTCGTGCCTTCATCCAAGCAAGCAATGAAAACAAGGGAGTCGTACTCATGAGTTTGGGGGTTAGGGAATGATGATAAGTATTGTTCGTACTGTCCCTCACCCTTCGCTTTCCTGCACCCCTACTCCCTTCCGGCCCTCCCCTTCCCACTTGTTCCTCCCTCCGCCTTCTTCCACTCGGTGTACTGACCCTACTCATTCAAATGGTCAAAACAACGCCGAATTAGCCGAACACCTGAGGACAAGTTTTCCTTAGACTTAAGTCTGTATTATCCTCGTTTCGACCCCGACAGTTTTTTTTTTTTTTCTTCTTTCTTTCTTTTTTTTTTTCTTTCTTTTTTTTATTTTGTTTCGCACTGTTCTGTTCTCTTCTTCAAAGCCATTACATATATCATTCACAAGTAACGTTAAAACACGCACGCCACTGGCGTAAAATCAAAGTGCCTCTCGTTCTATCAGGTGATAGAGTATGTACATTCTCATTTTAACTGTAAATTGTAATATTTGACGGAAAGATTCCATATGGGTAAACATTAGGGACAGTTTCAGTTTTAGTTTCAGGTTCATCCAGGAAACGTTGTCCGTGGGGGACTAGTCGACATGCTACACCAAATTTGATATGTATAGATGCCATAGTACACTGTTGTTACAGAAACAAACAAACGAAGAAACAATGAAATAATACATGAATAAAGAGACAAAGTAAGTAAATTAAATACGTAGAAGAACATATGAATGAGGAATGAGTTGTGATGGGGGCAGGGAAAGGGGGGGGGGGGGGGGTTACAAAGTTCATAGCTTAGCTTGCATTAACTCACATGCCAGACCTAGAGGAAGAGAACTGCACAAAAAGCGTGTTGAAAAATGCAGTGAAAAAGATGTAATCGTATAGAGAAGTAAGTGTAGACGGAAACAGAGATCCACTACGCGTACTGAAGTCATTCGCCTCTTCCTGTTGGTTTGACTGGATCCGTGTCTGCCTCTTTTTCATGGATTGGCTGCCTGTTCGCCACATTTCACAGGCGATAGTGTCAAATTATCAAGTTTGAAGCACATAACGGTTCACGACTTGCGAGCAAAACCTGTGTGCAGGCAACAGGTCGACCTCACTGAATAGCGGGCAAGAAGAAGCTGGGATTGGTAGTTACCTAAGAGGGCAACCCAGCTAACTGAAAGGGGGGGGGGGGGGGGGGGGGGGGGGGGGGGGGGGGGGGGGGGGGGGGGGGGGGGGGGGGGGGGGGGGGGGGGGGGGGGGGGGGGGGGGGGGGGGGGGGGGGGGGGGGGGGGGGGGGGGGGGGGGGGGGGGGGGGGGGGGGGGGGGGGGGGGGGGGGGGGGGGGGGGGGGGGGGGGGGGGGGGGGGGGGGGGGGGGGGGGGGGGGGGGGGGGGGGGGGGGGGGGGGGGGGGGGGGGGGTGGGGGGGGGGGGGGGGGGGGGGGGGGGGGGGGGGGGAAGAGGTAGCAGTCCCTCGCCCGGAAGAGGTTAGATACCTGCACGTGCGATCGGGAGTCTGACTAAGGCGAATAGTGGAGTGGAGGCGATTTACTGTTCCTTTCCCTCTGCTTCTTTGAGCCAATCAAGCTTATATCACGTGACATGTCACATGTCCACAATAAAACCGCCCAAACTCTACGGTCGACATTTTTTCCAAGGCAAGATTTCTGCACGCACAGGCGAGTGTATCATGTGGTAACCTGAATATTTATTAGTAACGGCGTTGTAGTCGAAACAAAGTTATTTTCTCAAAACGATTAAGACATACACAATTTCCCAAACAGAACTATATGGACTCAATACAAGATTCTTTGACTCATCCTTCCAGAACAGTATGCTTAAAATAAAAGATCGTAGTACGTAGTCTAGCATGTCTAGTGATTGTTCTATATCATATGTTAAGATTGACGACAAAATCTTAGACTATGGTCTAGAAAAAAGTTATAACCCAATATATGTCTATAATTAAAGGATGAAATAATGTTTTTGTGCATGATTCCATACCTGGTGGGTCTCCCCATTTGCAGCAGACGTTCAGTATTTTTGTTTGAATCTTCCAAACGTTTCATAACCATACCCGAACATTCGGAGCACCAGCCTGTATACGCAGTTCATGGTTCGAGACTTTAAGCAACAAACCAGCAACAACAATCACTAAGGTGAGTGTCCGGTCGGGTGGGGGCAGAACTTCGAATTCACAGACGCCGACGCCCAAGATCAATGGCATTTTCATTGCCAGTCTTAACATGTTGTCGTTCTGGTGGCATCAGTGTAGTGTCGTGTCGGGCAGGTTCCTGTCTTCTACTGTCCTGGGATGTTTCTCACCATCCGTCATTATCCCCAGAAGTGGGTGTGGACATTTAACTGACCCTCATGTAACCTGACCCCCAGGGGCCTGTCTAATGGGCTCAATCAGAGCGCCGAGGTCAGACACAGGAGAAGGTAGCGAGTTCCATCTTCTGTGGCGCCCAATTGAAGCGTAAAACGAACATGTTTTCGCTGCACATCGTGATGTGTTGTCGTTCTGGTGGTATCAATATAGTGTTGAATAGGTCGGTTCCTTGACTCACTCACCATGGTTGGTTGGTAGAGGTGAGTTTTACGTCCTATCGGCCAAAGGCCTTAAGGACATGGATATACTTATAGACCGTAGTCCTAAGAAATATGGCTGGTAATCACTGTCGGCTAAATAAACCACCTGATCCGGCCGTGGACGTTAAATCTGGATGTGACCTCACCACTTCCCTTCTAAGGCCAACTGTGGGTGTGTGGACAGGTCAAGTTGCAGTACCGGCTGACCAGCGCCAGTGACTCGGGGCCCAGCCTGATGACGGCCGAGGAGATCCGGGCCCGCACCATGCACGAGTTCGAGTCCAAGGCCCGCTGGGCCTCCCTCATCCTGCTGGTGGTCAAACGCCTGGTGACCTTCACCTTCCTGCTGGTGTTCCACACCGCCTACCAGTACCACCAGGGCTTCCTCACCCACTTCCAGTACGACAACATCTACATCACCAAGTACTTTAGAAGGTGATCTGCTCCTTCATGGTAGTCACCCTGTCTGCATTACCGAATGCTCTAGAACGTCCCCATTTCAGTTCTTACACAGTTATTAGTCATAGAGGGTGATAATAACAAGACCACCACTACAATATTTCTTCAGTTTTTTTTTCTTCTTTTCTTACTTTCTTTGTTGGTTATTACTCCTATTAAGATCATTTTTTTCCTCTCGTGGTCTGTCAGTTTTTCTATCTACCTGACATCAAGAATACGAGACATCTATGAAAACCCATTTCAGCCAGACTTTGTGGACAGGTAGAATGTTGCACGAAGATGTTTCCATTAAATTTTGATTCGGATTCGCAGTGCAGATAAGGATCGAATGGCGAATCCATTTTTGTACCCCCAGTTTTTATAGAACAGGGAGTACTTAGGATGGGAACGAAGAAATGCTGTGTGTGTGTGTGTGTATCTGTCCGTGGTCAAAATGTGTTCCACTCGCTCCAGACAAAACTTCTAGGCCGATGTTTCTGAAATGTGTCGGTATGTTCATTATGGGTCACGAATAATGCCCCGATGTTTTATTTTACCAAAATAGCCGTTGGCTATAACGCCCTGCCCTCCCCTCCCCTCCCCTCCCCCAAATCTAGTCCGATAACCGTAATAACCACTGCACTGTCGATTTTTTTATTTCTTCCACTAACGGGAAATGTCTCCCCTTTTAGTCGCTGTACATGCGTTTTCAACATAAACTGGGAGTACGTTTACATGCTTTGCATCTTGTTATTATTGATACGATAATGATACATTTTTCGCCGAACGTGAACACTGTGAACATGAGTGTTGACAGTTGGTTACTATCCACGAAATAATGTATTATCATGGATGTAGTAAAACTTTCTGTTGATGCGAAGGTTGACATTTCATGTGTTTTTTCATGTCCTATTTGAAAAAAAAAAGGGACAGAAGAAACTCTTTCGACCCATACTAACTGAAGGTTAAAATAACTTGCTACTACTTATGAATTAACACAAAGGGCAGATGCAAGATTCCCCCAGTGTCTTTCCAGTTTTGCCTCCCCTCTCTCCCTCTTCCATCATCAAACGAATTCTTTTCATCCAAGAAAAAGCGTTACTGCGCAAAGTCAGGCCTCGTGTCATTGGCACATGGTATAGTTATTTAACCATGCACATAAAGAAACACAGTCATAGCATTCTTTTTAGATTCAAGGTGATAGACACTTATCTTTAAACAAGTTAAAGACAATTAGGTTGTCACAGCACGGCAGAATTCCACATCATCCACTGCCTGACAGGAATCATTTTTAGCCAGGCTGCTACAGTACACAACACACACACACACACACACACACACACACACACACACACACACACACACACACACAAGCACAAAGCAAGCAAGCAAGCCAAACAGCCAAGCTGTGTGTGTGTGTATGTGTGTGTGTGTGTGTGTGTGTGTGTGTGTGTGTGTGCGTGTGTGCGCGCGCGCGCGCGCGCGCGCGCGCGCGTGTGTGTGTGTGTGTGTGTGTGTGCGCGCGCGCTGGAGTATTAGATTGGTTTGACAGCTGGTCACAAAAAGTTGTGTCTTTCTTTGTAAAGCCACTTTTTTGTTTTTCGTAAAATTTTTTTTTTTTTTTGCGTAGACATTGTGTGTGTGTGTGTGTGTGCGCGCGCGTGCGCGCGCGCGCGCGCGCGCGTGTGTGTGTGTGTGTGTGTGTGTTTGCACCTGCACGCATGTTCGTATATGTGTGCGTTCAACCGTGCGGCGTGTTAATGGGCAAGCTTAATTTCTTCTTGACATTCTCAGATAGGGTGCAAAGTTCTTACAAGCACTCCTTATGATAATTATTTATGAAATGTATGTATAAAATTCCTGTCTACACATGATTCCCCTGCGTGGAATGAAAAGTGTTG
>JADBJO010000169.1:667500-675000 GCA_016801955.1 Conus betulinus
TACACTTAAAGTTTTTTTTTTTTCTGAATAAATCCTAGGCGGTTTCAGTTACTGTTGTTTTGTTGAAAAGCTGACAACTCTGGATCTTTCTGTTTTGTCACACACAGTGAAAAAAAAAATCATGCCTTTAAGGTAATGAACAAAGATGACTATCGACTCGGTTTTCACAACTCGTAAGATGATGGCTTAGAAATGGACACCTTGAAGCGGATAAATATAGGCCGTGCCAAGAGAGCCAAGCATTACCGAATCTATCATCACCGATCCAAAAACAAAAACACAAACAAAACAAAACAAAACAAAAAAAAACGCACACACACACACTCTCTCTCTTTGACACACACACACACACACACACACACACACACACACACACACACACACACACAGAGAGAGAGAGAGAGAGAGAGAGAGAGAGAGAGAGAGAGAGAGAGAGAGAGAGATGCAACAAAAAATACGTTAAAAGGCCACAGTGACAAATAGACGCGGCAGAATGAACAGTAAGTTTCCACTCTACACAGTGGGTAGTCTTGCCACGTAGCTACCCCCCCCCCCTCTCTCCCCCACACGCTGGCATACTGCGCGCGCGCGAGCGTGTTGTCTGTGTGTGTGTTTATTTTATGAATAGTGGACCATGCATCTATTTGGACTTTTCCAATGACAAGCGCCCTTTTTGCTTTATTTGGGCCTCATTGGCATGTTCATGGTGTGTACATGTAAAACGTTGTTCTGTCAAAGAAAGCTGTAAAAATGGACAGTTTCCTGCAGCTTCACTTGCTGGAATCACCATGATGATCAGAAAAGCAAGGCTTTCTTGCCTGCCTACCTTTCTTACCTACCTTTGGCAAAATATACTTGTATTTGGCCTCACACACAGACACAGACACTCACACACATGCATGCACGCACACACACACACACACACACACACACACACACACACACACACACACACACAGACGTACCACATCACACGAACAGGCACCCACGAACATATACTTTCATAAACATAAGAGATATGAAGATAAAGACACACATCAAAATACATGAAAAAACATTCTTTATTCACACAAACTGAAAAGGATGCGGCTCAAAATAAGAGAAGTTCATTAAACAAAAGTACTGTTAATTGTTTTCATAACATGTAGACTTATTTCATATAATTCAGTCCAAATTTTCTCTTTAATTGCAACAGTAGCTTAAGGTTCCGAAATCCATGAACAATACCAGATATTGAGAACTGTACACCTTTGCATTCGTTTCTGAATATTACGTACCGTAAGTAAGGCATGATTTTGATCCCGTATTGTACTTATAGTCGATACCAGTGACTTCTTCACACATGATGTGTTGGCGTTAAGTATAACAAGGACATCTTCTTGATTGCAAAAAAAAAAAAAAAAAAAGGTTAGTTCTTGCGTCTGCTGCACATGTCCACAGAGTGCATTGAAAACCCTATATACAGCAAAATGAAACCTTAGACTAGTCTCCTACAGCCACGTTATACAATCAGGTAAATCATTAGGTAAATGTTAAAAACCTAGTGCACCTCCCCACATCCTTCCTCTTTGTCTCTTTCCCTAACTTTCATCAAAATACGATTGAGAGAGAGAGAGAGAGAGAGAGAGAGAGAGAGAGAGAGAGAGAGAGAGAGAGAGAGAATGTTACAGCTGAATTGCAAAAATTGAATAGTATGGCTGCCTTCTTTTGACATCTTCGCGAGATCCTGCTCGAATATCAAATTCTGTTTAAGAGTTCACAGGGAGAACGATGGTAAACGACAGACTGTGCCACAATAATAAGAAAAAAAAAAAAAAAAAAAAGAAAATATGAAATTGGTTCTTTTTCTCCTGGATGAAAAGATGTACAAAGAAAGAAGAGAAGATGGGGAAACGAGGTCGGAGTCTGCATGGAAACAACAAAGAATTAGCCTAGTGGAGTTTCTTCGTTCCTGTCTTGCCTTCTTTTTCTTTGGCTAGCCTGCTTAAAGCCTGAGGCTTGAATCACGTTGCCATTCACTCCAAGTTAAACAACAAAGAAATCAGCGATAAGTATTGTTGTTATGTTGATTATTACGGTCATCATATCAGAATAATCATAATATCATTCTTCTTCTTCGTCTTATTATCATCAATATTGTCATTTTTGTTGTTGATTTTTTTGTTGTTGTTGTTCTTCTTCTTTTTGAGAGTACTTATATAGCATCTATTGTGGGTTACAGATCTAGCTCAAGCGCTTCATAACCTACGCCCTCGGTTACAGAATGGGCTGTCCACGTGGGTAGAGCCTGCAGGATCTAATCCTTCGTTTGCCGTGTCATTCAGTCAGTCGAATATCAATCGCTCGATTTTTCGCTCTGTCGCATGATTTTTGTCACTCGATGCATGCATGTGTATTCCGTCATCCATACTGACGGCCAAACTGACATTCTCTTCCTCAAGCTGGTAACAGGATCTTACGTGTGCACAGGATGCATGCGTGTATTCACATATGGAAACTGTGCATTATAGGACCAAGTGGAACGGTTTTTTTCTTCTGGCCTGTCAAAGACCTCAGGGTCAAGCCGCGTCAATTCTCACAAGTGGACATAACCACGAAATCGGTATAGTAGATTTTCGGTGCTTTCGACTTAACGTTGATTTTTTTGTCTAGGCTGTCGAGAGCCTTCGGGTTGAAAAGCACTGCAATTTTCGTTCTGTGTGAAACTTGTATCGCATTCATATTTTCAGAGTCATAAAATGATTTAAACTGGCACAGGCCTGCTGAAGCTGGGAGAAGATACTGAAGAAATTGCACTGATCGGCAGGACAAAAACAACGACAACAATAACAAACATACCTATCTAGGTTACATATGTAGCTGCCAAACAGCCTTGGTATGCCCGAGGGGATATACCCGATCAAATATACCCCTTTTTCGATAAATATACCCATCCAAAGTCTTCCGGTTTTTTGACATCTGGACACTACATCTAGCAAACGTATCGCCTGAAAAGATAATGTATCCAAAATCACTTCACACTTTTAAAAGTTTACAAGACCAAAATTTAATGGGTGTGAACGTACACATTTTTTTTCCTTAAAAGTATTTTGGTGTATCTATTAATTGGCAAACGCCGCTAAAATAGAAACAGGCGTTGTTACAACAACTGACGTCTGGACTGACTAACTGGCCGATGATCATTGACTGGTTCGGATTTCCGGATACATATTCATATTATTTTGAAAGACTAGAAGGATACGTGGAAAGATGAAAGCACAGTACAGTCGGCATTTGATTCATATAACACCATGGTTCAAAGTACAGATGTACATAACATGTGACCAGTTTACACAGTAGCTTAAAGAACATACAAACTTAAGAACCAAATCAAACAAGGCGATGGATAATCGCAGCTCATACGAAATTCTCGTTCCAAGGAACAGAGCAGGCGAAGAGGAGACTGGGAAGACAGAGAAAGAGATGGACCGACGATATTTCTGTGTTGGCCAGGGAACAGCTGTCGCCGCAACTAGACACTTGCCCCACACCCATCAGAACTGGAGATAAATGGTGCAGCGTGTTGTCATCGTATGGCCCTGACTGGCTCCAGGTCCAGTGACAGTGACGGGTTTCACGTGCATTCGCATCAACGACGAGCAAAAGTATGACAAAGTATGACAAATTTCAACCATTTTCACCTCTGCAGGTGATAGGCTAAAAATGTCGCTGACCTCACAATATATGCGTGTATCTCATTGCTGTGTCCGATAGAAAACAGCTGAAAGCTGTTCCCGTTAGTCTAGGCAGGACGATGTGGAACGACAAACCTCCACGTCTCCCGGGGGTATCGTTATGAGAGCGCAGCCCATCTTGTCCTCTCTCTCACTGCCTTACCTCCTGTCCTACCTCTCTCAGTTCTTGAAAAAAGCCGCACCAACTAATCTCTCAGTACTTGTCTGCTCCCCCCCTCCCCCTCCGCTTTCTTCTGAATGAATGTTCTATCAAACGTTCATCTGTTTTTTTTTTTTAATGTGTTTTAAATTTGCTGTACACAATATACAAGTCCACTCATAGATGAAAAAAAGCACAGTAATAGTTGCACGTTCTGAAATTTAGAGTTTCTCTCACTGTTACAATATATCACAGTAAAGTAGTAATTCATGAGATCAAACAGTTAACAAGAACAAAGTGTGGTGGCAGAGATAGGACGATGGAAAAAGGGCCGTTTTAAGCATGAAGAACAATCATATTCGTCAGGTGAAAATCGATGCGTTCATACCTCTTTATATTGTGATATGTGCATTGCAATGCACACACACACACACACACACACACACACACACACACACACACACACACACACACACACACACACACACACACACACACACACAAAGACAGACAACATAGAACGAGATCTCGTCAACCTAATGCCTGTCATGGCCCTCGGTCGTTGATATGGGAGTCACAGAGCGAAGCAGTAACGCCATACCTCATTACAACACGCGTTTCTTACCAGCGTGAGGTCGCTAGATACCTTGCCACGAGGACAGACGAACAGACGGCGCGAGGCACACGCTGAATTGAATGGACTTCTGCATTTGGATTCGATTTGATGGATTCAGCTGTGTGTGTGTGTGTGTGTGTGTGTGTGTGTGTGTGTGTGTGTGTGTGTGTGTGTGCGTGCGTGCGTGCGTGCGTGCGTGCGTGCGTGCGAGCGTGCGTGCGTGCGTTCGTGCGTGTGTGTTGTGTTGTGTGGTGTGTGTGTGTGTGTGTGTGTGTGTGTGTGTGTGTGTGTGTGTTGTGCGTGTGCGTGTGTCTTTGTGTGTGTGATTGTGCAGTAAAGGCAATAGTAGTAGAAGTAGGGAGAGAGGGAGTGGGGTTAAAAACCAATATGATGGAGAGGATGGGTTAAAGAGGTGGGTGATGTAGCTGGAAGTCGTCGCACGACCCATCATTCAAAACGTGAGCCAGGTTCAATAAAACATGTTTGTACACAATATGCAAGGTCCAGTATATATGGACTAGGAATGACTTGACAAGATGAAGCCTCTTTCCATATTAAACATCCGTACATAATGATAAAGGTATGCGCTTGAGATGTGAGGCTGATTAATGTTTCTGTGTGACACCATACAGTAATAGTTCCTTATCCATTCCTGGTGAAAAACACTGGTAACAATTTCATTGACATTCCTGCCTAAATCACCACAAGACTTCTTTTTTTTTTTTTTTTTTTTTTTTTTTTTTTTTTTTTTTTTTTCATTTGAAATTTCATTTTCCTTTGTAAATCACCACACCATACTTCAGTCACTTTCCCATGTGAAACTCACACGATGTTTCATTCGCTTTTCCTATGAAGCATTACAAGGTAAAACTTCATTCACTTTCCTTTGTGCAATGGTGATGATCAAAAATGTCATTTGCTTTCCTTCATGTGCAGCACATCGTAATCTTCCATGTATTGTATTCACTCTCCATAGTGAAACACCACATGATAAGAGACTTCATCCACTTTCCTACGTGAAACACCTCCATTCAATATTTGGTTTTATTTTTCCTTTCCAAAAACCACAAGATATAATGTTTCATTCACTTTCCTAGTGAAATACCACAAGATGATATTCAATCAAATCTCTTTTGCGAAGCACCGACGATATTCCAGTCATCACCGAAATGACCCGAACGGCAGCAGTGTAGTGTCTTCCCTAGTGGGTAGCCGCAGGACACCTGATACAAAGTGCTCCCCGTGGACTACCGGTGTTGGGGACTGCCTCACCGGGTGTGGCTGTGAACGGGGCAACAGGAATGAGCAGCATAGGAGTCAGATCATTGAGATGGCGTAGATGAAGAGCCAGAAGAAGAAAAAAAAAACCTTTCCGGCCCAAACACCACAAGCTGATAATTCAGTCACTTTCTTTTTGTTGGTACCTTTCCCCATAATGTATACATGTACTGTGCTGATACTGATAAAGACTGCACTGTAAAAAAAAAAAAAAAAAACCTTGCAGTAACAGTTGGCTCCATGCCAAAGCGAATCAATTATCAGAAATGCATTATCTGTTAAGGTCTGTACCGCCACTTTCTTGATTGCTATAGTAAAAGAGAGAAATACGAATGACCGGGGGCGGGAAACTTGGGATGGAGAGGCCAGTAGGTGAAGGGGGGGGGGGGGGGGGGGGGGGGGGGGGGGGGGGGGGGGGTATTGTGGGGGTAGGTAAACTGAACAGCGTGGTGAATACGATGTGAAGGGAAATGTTTTGTAAGACTGTTACAGTTTCCGCCTTTTGATGACGACGATATGCGTATCTAACTGTTGTCAACTGATGAGTAAAGTTCAAATCCTGATTCTTGAAAAAAAATCTTGACTAAACACAAGCTATTTACAAAATGGTATTATTTCACATCTCATCCTTCATGCAGTTTATAATTATACTTTTGACCATACACGGAAGTCTTTGGCGACAGACCTGCTCCAAACGCATGCGGATTTCCGTGCATTCAATGCTCAGGGAAATCTTCATCAAAATAACGCTTGGTAACAAACACCTCTCGCAGTTCTCGTGGTTCAAATCTTGATCAGATACCACATGAGATAAAAAGTATGGTACAACAGTTCTGCCCCCTCCTATTTGTTGGTTAAAGAGATTGAGTTGCTGTGGCATGGCATTTGACTGATTTGAAATCACACTTGTATCTCCCCGCATTCTCTTAAACTGCTTTTCCACCACCCCCTAGTCTACCCCGCTTCCGTTTTCTACTGCTCTTGCTTAAGAAATTCCATGAACTGTACCATCTTTGCACAGTCTTTTCTGGGGGTCGTACGCACATCGTGTGAGATACTGACTCCCAGTTCCTTTGGAAGTCGTACACCTTTGTTGTCAAGGGGAAGCAAAATGACATGTTACTGGGTTTTTGTGTGTGAGGATTATACGCCTCTGTTCTCGCGGATTTCAGATCAGATTGTCTGATACGGTAAGTCACGATGACCGTAACAACGGTGCAACGAGTCGATACGTTGCATGAGATAACAGAGAGAGAATGACAAGACACTGAACAGTAAAGAGACACTGGACACCATGACACGCTGCTCAGCCACATGAGACAGCAGACGCTGTGACGAGACACATAGCCAGTGTGACAAGACGCCAGTGGGTATGATGAAATCACACCTAATGTGGCCTTGGTGATCAGCTAGGCTGGAAACAACTTGAATCGACTGCACGTGTGACGAGACAACAGACGACACGATGAGACACTAGACAGCGAGATGGGACACTACGCAGAAATACGACACACCAGACAACAAGACGAATTACTAGACATCCATCAAGACGATGGACAGCTTTAAAATGCCAGATATTCTGATGCGGACACACGACAGCTCCCCAGACCCTAGACAATCTGATCAAGGCAATCGACAGTTATAAAGACGAACATTTCACGGAGGTAGAGGACCGTCTACAGGACGCCAGACTTGTCTGTTGGAGACACTGGACAGCTTTCAAGACTCTAGAC
>JADBJO010000169.1:680000-685000 GCA_016801955.1 Conus betulinus
AAATTCGGACTGTGTGGTCCCAGTCTTCCTAACAGGGCCCACAACAAACCCATCTCTGGGTAAGGACGAATCGGGGCAGAAAAATCCTACAAATAAAATTAATGTCAGTGACAGAAATCGAACCATGACCTCCCAGCCAGGAGTCAGTCCGCGACGCTAATCACTGTCACACGGCGGCTGGTCGGTGAAGTCGTTTCTTTTTTCTCTCATCCAGCATTTCTTTGTTCTGCAGCTGGAACGTCCAGCGAGCCACATGCATGCCCTTACGAGGCAAGTTCACGGCGTTGGACAACTGCCAGAGGTTCAGGTTTGTCAGGGTCTGTGTGGCCATGTTGCCTGATGGGGTGATTTGATTGATGTTCGTTGCAGGAGATGCCGGGGATCCTCTGGAGCTTTCATCCATCCTTGAACACCTGGCGTGCTCTCGCTCGAGATGTGCATTCAGTGTCAAAATCCGTGCTGCGGATCGGGATCAAAGGCGGATCCAGGATCCGTTCAGCAGGATGACACAACTCTACTAGACCCGTTTTAGCGACACTTAGTGGAATGTAGCCCAGGGACGAATTTGCTTGCTGGTCCGTCCGACCTTGGGAGAAGACTACACTTTCCAAGGCGCCCTTCTAGTTTGTTTTGGTTGGTTCGTTCGTTTGTTCGGGGTCATGTATGTGTTGTTTGACCATCTCATCACAGCCTTCCTGCAGTTTCAGGGCACTTGACTTCCATTTTCAGGACAACGAATATGTGTGATATGACAGGTGCTTAACAAGATTGTTAAAATGATCCTCACACAGCACACGACTCTGAGTGCCGAGTCATTGTTTTCATGACGTAGGAATTGTTAACCTGCACTTGTTCTCTCCCACTATTTATTTGTTCCGCATATCATTATCTGGTCTAATTCTTTTTTTTTTTGTTAAGACAAGATGCATAAAAAATCTGTAAAGCTTATTGTTGAACTCTCACTAAAGATAATTTTTACTTGAGTTGGTCAATCGGTAAAGGTTGTAATGCACAATACAAACTGTCTTTGAGGATGTTCAGAAGATTCAAAACTAGAAAAAAAGAACAAAGCAAAAATCCTCAATGTTTTGGTCATATAGGCCGTCTTCAGGACTTGTCAAACAAGCCTGAAGACGGTCTATGACCGAAACTGTGAAGATTTTTGTTTTTTTTTTTTGTTCTATTTTTGAATCTTCTGAACATCCTCAAAGACAGTTTGTATTGTTCACAGAACACCGGCGGTCAAAAAGCTGTTATGCACAGTTCTTAGTTCTTTTCAGATGAGATGTGGCTGACAATGCTGGAGTGTTTAAAAAGTAGAGCTGACCACTCTGACTGTTGACACTTTTTGAGTTCCCTTGTATCCTTAAATGGATCCTTAAGCATGGGCTCTAAGATTTTCCCATGATATACATCGCAACTTACTGATTATATCTTCATATGATACCAAGGGAGGACAGACACATTCAGCCAGATTTTGCTGATGAGTCCCAACATGGGGGACAAAAGTCGACGCCGGAGAGTCGATACAAATGCTTCTCTTATCCAGACTTCCATGATCCCCATTAGTCGCCAGCGAAGCATTTAATATCTATGTTCTAACGTCTTTTTTTTTAATTAACACTTTCCTTCTCTTCCGCTTTTCTCAACACCCACCTCCCCCTCTCCGCCCTCCTTTGAAATATTCGCCCAATGTCTCTTTAAAGACCGGAGAATTTATTCAACCTGTATATATTTTACCCCATACTTACTTGTGTTCAGCATTCCTACAAAGCTTTAGACCATGTCCGGGCACTTAACCGTTAAAATCCATCATGATAGTAAAAAAACATGATGAAAATAGCCTTCGAACTGAGCTAAATTCTGTACGGTGAACAACAACTACTACAACAACAACAACAGCAACAGTAACAACGCCATCAACGACAAAGCCAGGCAGTGGAGGAGACAGAAAAAAAAAAGGGAACGAGGAGTGGAGAAGGTGGCGGGGAGGGAGACAGACGGAGTGAGGCTGACCGGAAGTTGCTGGGTTCGTTGGGGTGACTCTGTAGCTGTGTCGTCATGATGTGCAGGGTTCTGAACAAACACCCCAGACTACCCTGCACACATGATCACCCACTCTGGACATACACATTCCACTGCATCACTACCCCTGACAGGGCATACCGCTGCAGCATGTCCTCTTTGAAATGACCATATACAAGCCAAACCACACACAAAAAAAACAGAGCGCATAGTGACGCTCATTGTAACAAACAAAGCGAAACAATTCTAAATTTTCGACAAACAACAGGTTTCAAAACTGCATAAACAATACTCCCCAAATCACAGCTAGTGTGAAAAACGACAAAACAAAGGGAAAAAAAAAAACCATAACCGCATCATGTCCCTGAGCATACACCACATACGACATCAATCATACGTTTGCATATATCACATACCGCATCATATAGCCTGTTCATGAAATCAAATCATACAGAGTATAGTTTTGATCTAAATGATACAGATAGTTTTGATATACCTATCCAAGAAATTTCGTTTGTTTCCATTGTAAGAATGCTAACGTGTGTTTTTGCACATGTCACGCGTGTGCTTACGAGCGCGCGCGCGCGCGCGTGTGTGTGTGTGTGTGTGTGTGTGTGTGTGTGTGTGTGTGTGTGTGTGTGTGTGTGTGTGTGTGTGTGTGTGTGTGTGTGTGTGTGCGTGCGTGCGTGCGTGCTTGCGTGCATGCGTGTGCGTGTGTGCGCTGTTGCTGCTATTTAATTCCAACATCAGATCTGAGCTACTTTCAGATGTAATGTCTACAGATACCCTCCAAAGATATTCAGGGAAATGGGGATGACCATCTCAGAAGAACGAGAGAACGGGACCCATCTCACACCACACCGGTACCACCAGAATGACTGCAGGTTAGACTAGGCAGTGACAAGGGCAAATTACCACGCTGGGCGGCAGCCGTACTGCAGTTCGCAACGTATTTACACGAACATGGTGTTCTCCCGCCACTTGATGCTCTACCATAGAGCTGACCAGACTGCCCCACTTGCATTACTTGTCGTCAGTTCTCCACAGGTAATATATTAATTTCCTACTTGCAAATTATATAACACAGCTGCCTGGAATCAAAATTTAGGAACCACGGCATGAAGGGAATGAGGTGGGCTGCAGAGTGGGGGGGGGTGGGGGAGGGGGGGAGAGAGAGGCAGTTTGGCTTTTGGCAGAAAGCATTTCTAACCCCCTCTTGTTTCAGTTGACAAATGAAAGGGTTTAAAATACATTTTCCATCCATGTAATTGCCAGTATCCACATTTCGTCATGTGGGGGTTTTATTCTGCAATTCTTTATCAAAATGGCCCCGTAAACCCCACATCTTTAAACAAAATTCGGGATTTACAAGAATAATAGCTAAATTAAGGAAATTTTTGAAAACTTCGAGAGGGCTGGCAGCTGCTACAAGTTATAATATGTCTTGATTAGGATGGTGTCCGTTGCTTACTGGTGTCGAAAGACACACCATATTTGTCTTTTAGAAACAGCCGGTCGTTCGAAACAATGTGCAAGGTAAATTTGATTCTCAATTATTCGTATTTCAGTGTGCTTTTGTATCACACACAGTTTATCAGTAGATCGCGCCGGTAAGGAAATGTTGCTGTTTACTTGGTTATGGACACCGTATTTCGTCGTATTTGATTTTAGATATTCAACAATTTCAAAATCATTGACTGGAACAAATTGCAATCTTTTCCATTCTGGCTTCGTACTTGCTTTTAGATATACGACAATTTCAAACCATTCCATTGTACTGATTGAATTAGTCGTAGTCTTTTCCATTCATCGCTTCGTATTTGCTCTTCGATATACGACAATTTCAAATATTCTATTGTATTGAACTAACCATACTCTTTTTCCGTTCAGTTGATGAATTGGACCTATTTAACTTGTTATGATGTAAAAAAAAAAAAAAGAAAAGAAAAAAAAAAAGGATAACAAATCTACATCACTCGGGAGGTATCAGAACTGTATTTTCGCTTGACAACATGTTTAAGAAAAGGGGGACAACCATTCTAAATTTCTTCTTGGCAGAGTTGATAAGAGTATCTTGACTGAACAAGATGTAAAATAAGGACAGCAACTCTGAATTTCTCGTGAAAGTAGTTTGACTTGATTGGATGTAAAAGAAAAGGCTACCTACTTTTAATTTCTCAGGAGACATGTTTAAAAGTATTCTGACTTGACAAGAGAGAGAGAGAGAGTGAGTGAGAGAGAGAGTGACACACACACACACACACACACACACACACACACACACACACACACACACACACACACGAAAGGACAGCCACTCTTAATTTCTGGGGAGAAATGCTAGGGGAGTATGTGGACTTGACAAGATGTCACACAGAAGCGATAAACGCTATTTGGTAAACTAAAGCCGTGTTGAAAAGAAGCGTAACACTCACCACCAGACAGGATCATGTGAATGTGCAGCGGTGTGTCATAGACACCAGCATCCCCCTCCCAGCACCTGCGACCATTAATAGCACAAGATAAACTCGCCGGCATCCACTCCCCAATACAGTTGTGAACATGCTGATGGATAAAAGTTTTTTTTTTTTATGGCAATGGGGAAATTTTTTTTTATGGCAATGGGGAAATCATCATGAAACACACACACACACACACACACGCGCGCGCGCGCGCGCAGCACACACACACACACATAAACACACACACACACACACACACACACACGCACACACACACACACACACACACACACACACACACACACACACAGGCGCGAGTGCTTCGTACACACACACACACAAAGAGGGGTGCGGTGAAACCAGTACGTACCGAAAAAAAACGGTTTTTATTTGTGTGGCGGTTCGGAAAACCAGTTCGAGTTGCCCAGAACTGCTTTTTTTTTTTGAAAAAAAAATCAAGGATATTTTCCTCAGCAGGGAACATTCTGACCCCCTAACGGGCCAACTCTGTAG
>JADBJO010000169.1:690000-700000 GCA_016801955.1 Conus betulinus
TGCTGTGCAGACTCCAGCTGAAGCTCAAGAGAGAACACAAAAAAAGAAAAGTGAACAACTCTTTGACTCGAGGAAACTGACCAGTGAGGCGGTGTGAAAAGCCAGTTTACCATTGAACTTTCAAATAGATTCCAAGTCCTGGACAGCACACCAGCAGATGACATCAACGCCTGTGCGACAATGTACAGAAAGCTTTCATAGCCACCAGCGAGGCTGTGCTGGGCTACAGAAGGGCATGAAGGAATGGAATGGATATTAGACGCCACATGACAACTCACAGAGGAGGGAAAGACTGCAAAACTCGGCGAGCTCACTGGAACAGAAGATGAGAGACAAACATTCACCGAAACGTACAAAGAGAAAGACAAAAAAGTGAAGAAGAGCACAAGGAGAGACAAGAGGCAGTTTACAGACAACTTGGCAGCAGAGGCCCAAGCTGCAGCAGACAAAGGAGACTCCAGGACCGTCTATAAGATACCAAGACCCTAACAGGCGGATTCACCAGCAAAACCACAGTAGTGAAGGACAAGACCGGGAAAGTTTTTGATAAAAGACGAAGACCAACTCAACAGATGGGCAGAACACTTTAGACAGACATTAAATAGACCGGACCCAGATGAGGAAGCCACCATCGAAGACATGGGTTCGAATTTAGAGATGAGACGTGGACGCATCACCCAGCAGGAAATTGTGGAGGCCATCAGGCAGACAAAGGGCAACAGGACACCAGGTGAAGACAGAATCACGGCAGACATGTAGAAGGCAGACCCCAAAACGAGTGCAAAGGCTTTGGTGAAACTATTCAACAAGGTATGGGAAGAGGAGAGTTCCGGACTCATGGAAGAAAGGCATCATAGTGAAGCTCTCCCAAGAAGGGCGACCTCTCGGAATGCGGCAAATGGCGGGGAATCAACTTGCTCTCCGTCCCAGGGAAGATCTTCTGCCGTGTCCTTCTACAGCGCATGAGGCAAGCCATCGAGAAAACCCTACGAGAAGAACAGGCAGGGTTCAGAAGCGGGAGAAGTGCACAGACCAGATCTTTGTTTTACGAACAATTGTGGAACAGTCCATCGAATGGAATTCATCACTCTACACATCAACTACATCGATTTCCGAAAGGCGTTTGATAGCATTCATCATCCTTCTCTGTGGAAGATCTTGGAAGCCTACGGATTTCCTCTTAAAGTCATCAACATCCTACAGGACATGTACGCAGACAACCAGTGCTGTGTGCGACATGATGGACAGCAGAGCGAGTGTTTCCACGTGCAGACCAGGGTCAGGCAAGGCTGCGTGATCTCGCCGACAATTTTCCTTGTCGTCATTGACTGGGTGATGAGGAAGGCCACCAGCGATAGGGCGAGAGGGCTTGTATGGGGACTGACAGCCAGGCTTGAAGACTGCGACTTCGCCGACGATATTGCACTGCTGTCGCACGCCCAGAAAGACATCCAGGAAAAAAAAAAACATCAAGAGTGGACCTAATAGCCAGCAGTTGTGGGACTCAAGATTCACCCCGACAAGACCAAGATCGTGAAGGTGAAGACGAAGAGCGCAGAGAAGACCAGTGTGCGAGGCTCAGCTCTAGAGGAGGTGGAACACTTCAAGTACCTCGGCAGCTACATCTTGGCCGACAGCAACATCAAGAAGGAGATCTCAATCACGATAGGACTCGCAGCCCGGGCATTCAGCAGGTTAAAAAAACATCTGGAAGTCAACTGCCCTGCAAACCAAAACCAAGTTGAAGATCTACAGGTCCAACGTACGCTCAGTACTCCTATACGCCTCAGAGACATGGAGAACCAACAAGAAGATTGAGAGTAGGCTCAGAGGCTTCGAAGGAAGGTGTCCTTCGCCGAATCCTGAAACCTCACTGGCAGCAGCGTGTCACCAACAGGGAAGTGTGAAGGCGCACCGGCATAAACAACATTGTGGCCGAGGTGAAGCAGCAGCGGCGGTGGAGGTGGCTGGGACACATCCTTCGGATGGGCAAGACCAGACTCCCTCATACTGCGCTGAGATGGGCACCACCGGGGAAGAGGAAGCGAGGCAGACCACTCGGCACCTGGAGGAGGACAGTGGAGGAGAGGGATGAGAGAGGCAGGCAAGATCTGGAATGAACTGAGCTGGCTTGCCCAGGACAGAGAGGGCTGGAGCGAGCTTGCTGGCGTCTTATGTCCCGGGACGCGGGATGAAGAGGAGTAAGTAAAGTAAGGCTGTAAAGATGGGGTTCACTAATATTAAGAAAATCGGCAGCATTGGTAAATGAATACAACCCTGAAACTTTGTGTTGAACGCACATTGTAAAGTCCGCTAGAAAATGTCCATTAGGGATCTAACATACAGACATATATGGTGCGTGAGAGTTGTCTGCACGCGCACACACACACACACACACACACACACACACACACACACACACACACACACACACACACACACACACACAAACACACACAACACACACACACACACACACACACACACACACCCACACACACACAGAAGAAAGACACACAAAACCGAAAAAAGGGGTAAAGAGAGAGAGGAGGAGGTCCCACCTTTAAGAGAGAGAGAGAGAGAAAAGAGAGAGAGAGAGAGAGAGAAAGAGAGATCGGTTATACATTCCGGTCTAAAGCCTAAAAAAAAAAACATTAGCCTGGTTTTGATAACTGTGAACAAATTTGAACAGACCTACACATCTAGCAGTCGTGTTTGAACGAGCTAATGAGCTCAGACTGTATTAAGTCTAGCAAACATACAATGGAATTCATCGCCTCCTTCTCAGACTATACATTCTTTCTCCTCTAAATAATCTATTCTGTTGTTCTTTGACTTCCTGTCTCAAGTTCATCGGTTCACAATAACGAATTTTCATAAACGCACCAGCCGCCCGGAGAGAAGTGGTTAGCGTCGTAAAAAGCAGGCTGGGAGGATTGTGAGTTCAAAACTGATCAAAGGAATGTGTGGGATTAAAAAAAAAATCTTTTTACGGGCCCCTCGGCTCCTACCTACAGCTGGGCGTGCTTGGTTGGGGCTCTAATCTGAAGTCCGAAAGTCTTGGAACCGCAGAGTCGAGTTTCATCCACCTAATGTCTGCACCTCGGATTTCCAGACCAGTACTGCAGGTGCCCTCTCTCTCTCTCTCTCTCTCTCTCTCTCTCTCTCTCTCTCTCTCTCTCTCTCTCTCTCTCCCCCTCTCTCTCTCGATCTCCCTCCTCTCTCTCGTCTGGTCATGCTACACCTGGTTATGTTAAGGCCAGGATATGTTAGGAAAGGAACTGTGATCACAGCTCAGTCATACAGACTCCGACTAAAATAGAACCCATTAGGATCATCATCATCATCATCATCATCATTTATCATCATCATCATCATCGTCGTCGTCGACATCATCATCATCATCATCATCATCATCATCATCATCATCATCATCATGTATCATCATCATCATCATCATCATCATCATCGTCGTCGTCGTCGTCGTCGTCGTCGCCGTCGTCGTCGTCGTCATCATCATCATCATCATCATCATCATCATCATCATGAAAAAAAAGTTTTTAAGAGATGGGATTTTAACTTGAGTGCGACAGACTTTTTTTTGCGTTTTTTTTATGTAAAGAAATTACTGGTATTGAGTTTAAACTTTGCAATTTAATTCTCTCACTTTATGCTTTTTTTTTTTTTTCTTTTCTTTTAATAGTGTTCCAGCCCTAATATGGCTTTTGAAGTCGGCAGGGATTAGAGCAATGTGATTTGATTTTGATTTGCTTTGATGGTGATGATAATGATGATCATGATGATACATCATCATCATCATCATCATCAGCAGCAGCAGCAGCAGCAGCAGCAACAACCTAATCATCATTTCATGAATGATCGTCAGAAAAGAAAACAGTGTAAAATTCTGTAGATTTTACATCCTGCTCTCGTGGAAACTCTAATCTCAGTTTCCTCCCCTTGTACATCTCCCTGGTGAGTGTGAATTGAGGTCGTTGATGTTGACTTGCTCCTGTGGACTATCGTTGGATAACCGCGGTGGCGCCCTCCTTAGGAGGAGGAGGAGGAGGAGGAGGAGGAGGAGGAGGAGGAGGGGCAGGAGAAGGAGGAGGAGGAGAAGGAAGAAGAGGAGGCTCACGTACACTGACTGAGCGACATGAGCAGTTAGTGTCGTCAATAAAGGTCAATAATCAGATGGTGCCGTTCGTGTGTTGGATCAGAACACGCACCACTAGGACACCACAAAAATGACTCAGCAGCGGAGCAGTGTCTCCACGGGCGAGTCGCCTCATGGCAACCTGATACTGATTGCTTCCTGTGGACTAACAGTCCTGTGAAGGGACAAATCGGGGTGCGAGTAACTGGGCTGGACTGGACAGACACGCATGCCGGCACAATGCGCACACATACAGACACACATAAACACCACATACATATAAATACGCATACACAGCAATCAAACATGTATTTACGCACATGTACACACACATTTATGCACGCATGTCAAACACATAAATACACACATACAAACATACATACACACACACACACACACATGAATGCATACATAAATGCACACACACACACACACACACACACACACACACACACACGCACACTGGCACACAGAGATCACACACACACACTCCCACTCTCTCACACTCTCTCTCGCTCTGTGCGAGAGTGAGAGTGAGAGGGAGGGAGTTACAGATGTGTGTGTGTGTGTGTGTGTGTGTGTGTGTGTGTGTGTGTGTGTGTGTGTGTGTGTGTGTGTGTGTGTGTGTGTGTGTGTGTGTGTGTGTGTGTGTGTGTGTGTGTGTGTGTGTGTGTATGCATTTATGTATGCATTCATGTGTGCGTTTATATGTGTATGTGTGTATGTATGTATGTTTGTATGTAAGTATGTATTTATGTATGAATGTATGCATTATGTGTGTGGTGGTGGTGGTGCGTGCGTGCGTGCGTGCGAGTGCGTGCGTGCGCGCGCGTTTGTGTGTGCGTGCGTGCGTGCGAGTGCGTGCGTGTATGTACGTGTGTGTGTGCGCGCGTGTGTGTGTGTGTGTGTGTGTGTGTGTGTGTGTGTGTGTGTGTGTGCGTGAATGTCTTCTCGGGTACGCCGCCTCATGGCAACCTAATATTGATTGCCACCTATGGACCAACAGTTCTGAGACTGTGACAGCCCAAATCTGAGTGCGAGTATGTGTTGGCTTGCCGGAGTGAATAGTACCACTGCTGTAAAGCCAGTGGGAGGGTACGGGGGGGGGGGGGGGGGGTAGATAAATGAGTGTGGAGTGAAGTGAGGAAGGGGAGGGGTCAGACTGCAGAGACAGTTAACACACAAATTCGTAAACGGGTTATCGATCATAAGCCGTTTTACTCATTTATTGATCAACTCCCCCCCCCCCTCCCCCTCCTTCCTTTGTCAGTCTGGGAGCACCGCTTCGCACGGTGCACGTTTTCAAATTGTTCATCCCACAGAAGACATGAATGTGTATGACAAAAGAACGGAACAACAGACTTTCATCAGAAAGATCGATAACCGAAGCAGATCAGCTCGGCTGTGGAAAGCCATTGTCTCCCTTCCACTGATTCCCTAAACAACGGTGGAGTCAATTTTCTTCTAATAGGCGTAAAGATAATGCAAGACTGATGAATCTGAGAGTTCGCTTTTGCCTGAATATGCCATCGGTTCCTACAGCGCCGAATTGAATGCGTGACATCCGCAATACATACGCGTTTACATGCACTTTCAAATTAACACACACACACACGTAGACAACCACGACACCCAGGCACGCACACATGCACGCCCTCTCTCTCTCTCTCTCTCTCTCTCGCGCGCGCGCGCGCGCGCGCACACACACACACACGCACAACAACAATAGCAACGGATAAAAAACAAAACAAATACATCCGTTCGATTCACACAATCTCATACTCACTTTACACGCATGTGTTTTTGCGGACACACATGGACATACACGCACATAAAAGCTACATACGCACACATCACAAAAAAGCACGCTCAAACACACACACACATACACGCTCGTCAACACACAAACATAACACACACACACACACACACACACACACACACACACACACACACACACACACACACACACACACAGACAGACAGACTCAGTCAAACATTTTCACACACACACACACACACACACACACACACACACACACACACACACACACACACACAGAGAAAGAGCCACAGCTCTGTGTCCAGCAGTCGTATGTCATGCAGAAGGGCTGCGGTGGAAAACTGATTTGCTCCCCGAAGCAGGAAAAGGGACTGACAGTTCGCTTCTCTTATCTGCTTAGTCCAGCTCTGAAGTTACAGTGCCTTCAGGAACCTTTGTCACCACTCCCTTTGACAAACCGCCGATATTGCCCGGGAGACAGTGTACAGTGGTGTTGCGACAGAGAGAAAAGGAAAGAGAACGAACCGCATTTAGAAACTCCCTAACATAACAAGAAAAAAACAAAAACAGAACAGCACACACACACACACACACACACACACACACACACACACACACACACACACACACACACACACACGCACGCACGCACGCACGCACGCAAGCACACACACACACACACACACACACACACACACACACACACACACACACACACACACACACACACACATGAACGAAAGAAACACTCTAAAATAAATCGCTGACCATTTCAAAATGTTGTGCATGCACGGGTTGTGTTGAAAAAAAAAACAACAACAACAAAAAACAAACAAACAAAAAAACCCAACAACAGCTGATGCTGACCTAACAAATGAGACACATGCACGCAGAGTGTGTTTGGTTTCCATCGGAACACGTGCTGAAAGTAATATTCGAAGAAATGACAGAAACGCTCTGTCTGTCTTTTTGTCTGTCTTCTGTCTGTCTGTCTCTCTCTCTCTCTGTGCGTGCGTGTATGTGTGTGCCTGTCTGTCTCTCTCTCTCTCTGTGTGCGTGCGTGTATGTGTGTGCCTGTCTGTCTGTCTGTCTCTCTCTCGTGCTCTCTGCCTCTCTCTCTCTCTCTCTCTCTCTCTCTCTCTCTCTCTCTCTCTCTCTCTCTTAAGGGGCGTATCTGAATATAATTTTTGAGTCTTTTGAGTCTTGAATTTCTCTCTCTCTGTATTTGCGAATGCCTGTGTTCGTTTGTTTGATCCAATGCGAGCGCATAGTGAGTGCGTGTGTGTGCGCGTGCTTTTGTGTGTGTGTGTGTGTGTGTGTGTGTGTGTGTGTGTGTGTGTGTGAGAGAGAGAGAGAGAGAGAGAGAGAGAGAGAGAGAGAGAGAGGAGAGAGAGAGAGAGAGGGGGGGGGGGGGGGGAAGAAAGGTGCTTGAAAGAAGCTCTTGGAAAAGCTGGAGTACGTTGGTGAGTGTTCTTATGTGGTCTTATCACCACTGATCCATTCATCAATGGTGTGCATAGTCGGTAAGACAACACAATGTCATCGAAGTTCTATCGGTAGGTGTTCTGTGGCGAATGGAATCAGAGCGCACGTACTCTGAATATCCTCATTTGATCATGACATATAAAAAAAGCAGTTTCGAGCGTCCATGCTAAAGTGCACGGTAGCAGCAGTTTTGATTTGCGTCTTATTTATTTATTTAGTCACTTATTTATTTATTTATTTATTTATTTTTTTGAGTTGTTGGAAAAGACCTCTTGGCATGGGAAGAAGAAGAGGAAACCAAAAGTGTTGATCTACCCGTGAACACGCTACATTATTTCGCTGCCAATGAAAATGACGTCATCCAGGAACGTCATACTCACCGTGTTCTGATGGAGGGAGGGGCTGGTCACCTGGCTGGACAGTCAAGCGGTCTCTGAGAAAAATCCCATCCGTCAGCAGCAGCATCAGGTAGCTGATGACGTAACTGCTGAACAGGCACGTGTGCAGCCTGACGCGCGGTTGGTTACGCAATGATCTGAAGCATTGACGTCATACCATTCAACGTCATAAAATCAAACATTGACGTCCCGATGAAGTGAGCCTAACCCCTTAACAAGAAGAACTGATGCGGGCGCCAGTGCTGATGATCAGTCGTTCTAGTCATTTTTCTACAGCAGCAGGTGCGAATGAATGAACGGGTATCAGATGACCTGACGCTAATCTGTTCCGTGTGAATATTCTTTTGATCTGTTCTCTGCTCTGTCGCTACTAAGCTCTCTGGCTTCCTGTTTCTTGTCTGCAAGCACTGGTGCATACGGATGCAAGCGCGCGTACGCGCGCGCGCGCGTGTTGTGTGTGTGTGTGTGTTTGGTGTATGCGTGCGTGTATGTGGTCTGCGCACAGATACAGACACACACGCACACACACACACACACACACACACACACACACACACACACACACACACACACACCCTCACTTGCATACGTGCGCTTTTGCAGACAAGAAACAGGGACCCTGAGAGCCTAGCAGTAGCGACTGATCATCTCAGACATGTTTCTTCATTTGCACCTGCTGTGGGGACCCCCCCCCCCCCCCCCCCCCCCCCACCCCCCCCCGGCACCTAAATCAAAGAAAGCAAGAAAGAAGGAAGAAAAGGAAAAGTTCCGAAAAAAGGAAGAAACAAGAAAAAAAACAAAAGCAGCAGACCAGTGATCTGTTAGGAAAATGTCTACCCGCCCCACCTCCTCCTCCTCCTCCTCTCTCTCTCCTCTCTCTCTCTCTCTCTCTCTCTCTCTCTCTCTCTCTCTCTCTCTCTCTCTTGTTTGGTCTTCGTATGCAGCCTCACGTGTAGAATGCAGGTCTAGACCTAGGAGTTGTATACTGTTAGAACATATTCCTTCAGATGCTTCTGCTTACTCTGCTGAACTTACAGCTCTGGTTCTGGCACTGAGAATAATCTCACAATCGAAGAAGAGAGACTTTCTGGTTCTGTCATATTCACTGTCAGCTTTGGAGGCCATAGCTGGCCGCAACCTTCAGCATCCAGAACTTTTATACTTCTTTGAACTTTTTTACCAAGTTGAAAGTGGAGGGTTACAACATTATTCTGGCTTGGGTTCCTGGTCATGTTGGCATCGGAGGGAATGAAATGGTTGAACGTTTGGCCAAGAATGCCACAAGAGAAATTGTCCAACATATATATACCCTGCTCAGATCTGAAACCCAAAATTAACGATTATGTCAGAGACCTCTGGCAGGAGGATTGGAATACACAGACGGATAACAAACTCTTTCAGATTCGTCCAAACCTTAAGGAGTTCCTCTCATCTACGTCTGGTGGTCGTAAAGAAGAAACAGTTCTGTGCCGGCTGCACACCGGCCATTCGTATTTTACCCATTCCTACTTTTAAAGAGTGAAGAAGCTCCGTGGTGCATTCCATGTCATGTGCCACTCACAGTGAAACATATTCTTTTAGAGTGTTGGGACTTGCACGATGTGAGACACAACATTTTACAGCAGATTCCATGAAAACCTTGTTCAGAGACGTTCCGCCTGACGCGATCTTTGAGTTCTTGAAAGAGATTAACATTTTTCATCGGATTTTCGATGTATTTTAAAGGATTGTGTGACTGACTGACTTGTGAGCTGATTTTAAAGTGGTGACAGCCCTGATGTGGCCCTTTGCGGTCGGCTGGGCTATAAGCAACATTACCTTATCTCTATTATCTCTCTCTGTCTCGGTCTGTCTGTCTGTCTGTCTCTCTCTCTCTCTCTCTCTCTCTCTATCTCACATCTCTCTCTCTCTCTCTCTCTCCCTCTCTCTCCTCTTTCTCTCTCTCTCTCTCTCTCCCTCCCTCTCCCCCTCCCTCTCCCCTGTCTCTGTATTTGCTTACTTCTCAATCCCCCCCTCTCACCCATCCTCTCCACACTTCTCTTTTTTCCCTAACCCTCCCCTCCCTCTCCACCTCCAATCCCCCCATCCACGTCTCTTCAGCACCGTCTCCCCTCCACCCCCCTTCCCTCCCTTGTCCTCTCTCTCACCTGAAGTAGAGGAAGGTGAGGCAGGCGGGCA
>JADBJO010000169.1:702500-707500 GCA_016801955.1 Conus betulinus
AATCAAACATTCCTGATCTTCAAAACACACACACACACACACACACACACACACACACACACACACACATATATATATACACACACGCCCCCCCCCCCCCCCCCCCCCACACACACACACACATGCACAAAGATACACTGAAGCATACTGCAAAATATCATAATAAAAGCCAAAAAACAGCAACTGAAACAAAAACCAACAACAACAACAAATATGTGTTGTACTCAAATCTGATCATTGTTCTGCCGAGAAATGGCATGAACACTAAATTACATGTCAGGGCTAGGCCTGATGTCACAGCGGTGTGCACACATCGTAGCTTAGGAAAGGTCAAAACATCCGAGAGAGAGAGAGAGAGAGAGAGAGAGAGAGAGAGAGAGAGAGAGAGAGAGAGAGAGAGAGAGAGAGTTGACAAACGGAAAGGGAGGAAGGACGGGGAACCACGAGTTATTATTTTTTTTCATAAATAGTTTTCGGCAGTGTTAAGAGCACCTTGAACCTCTAATCTTCCTCGCTCTCGATATGCCATTATTCCCACGTCCTTGTGGCCCCTTACCCCGCCCCGCCCTTCCTTCCAGTCCCTCCCCCGCCTCTTTGCACCCCCCCCCCCCCTTCCCCAACCCACGTACATCTACGCTCGATTTCTTCCTGTCCCCATCCCAGCAGTTCACATCCACCTGTTGGTAGAAGTCGTCGTCCTAAGGAAACCCACCATAGAAGACACTGCACTGTTCCTAGTTCCTCCAATGGTGCTGGGCTGTACTTGTTCTGATCCAGTATACCACTATGCCCTAAGCTCTAAGCTGACGACCACAATTGCTCAGATGGGGAGCAAGCGACAGACTCAGGTGCCTTGCAGAGCTTCATATCTGAAGAGCTGCAGAAGACTATCTAAAAAGCATGCACGGACGCACGCATGAGTGTGTGTGTGTGTGTGTGTGTGTGTGTGTGTGTGCGTGCGTGCGTGCGTGCGTGCGTGCGTGTGTGTGTGTGTGTGTGTGTGTGTGTGTGTGTGTGTGTGTGTGTGTGTGTGTGTGTGTGTGTGTGTGTGTGTGTGTGTGCGTGTGTAACGGACCTTTATTCAAGCTATCACAAGAAAGTTGCTTTTTGCAGTAAACACTCCTTTTTCTTTACATTAAATTATGAACTTCTTTTTCTGAAAATGTTGTTTTCTTCAACACAAAACGCATATCAATTATAAATCGGTGCATACACCTCCATATACCTTCACTAACCACCACATGTATAATTCAAACTGTGGCGGAGTTTTTGTTTTTTGCCTGAGCGTCCATTACACCGCCCCCCCCCCCCCCCCCTTTTGAAGACAACACGGTACTCTGCACTCTGTGTTCTGCATTCAGAGACTTGCAGTCAAATGGTGGCCAGGTTCCGCTTCGAAGCTGACGGGAGTGAGTTTGAAACACTCAAAGGATCGATTTTTTTTTAACTGTTTTAAAAAGTCTTTGTGTCCGCCCAGCAATAAACGGGTACCTAATTTTAGTTAATGATGTGGTGGAAAGAGAAGGCTGGGTCCCACCTTCTAAAATGTTGTGGCCCTAGGTACAGGTGAATCTGTAACAGTTCACTGCTTTTACGGTCACTAGCTATGGGAATTCAGCCCTTAACCCTGACTATGCATTATGTAGTCTGTGTTGGTGACCAGTACGGTTGTTCTGCCGTTCTGTTACTGGTATCAGATGCGCTTACGGCTTCTGTTGTTGTACGTGCGTGGAAGCTCGTGTCTCTTTCGTCTGACTGAATCTCTAGGATTTAGGTCTGTCTGTCATATTGTATATGTGGTCAGTATTGTGTCCTAAACTGGGTGAACGTGTTTGTAGACACATAGGAAAGACTGTTTTCTCTCTCTCTCTCCTCCCTCTCTCTCCCCCCCCCTCTCTCTCTCTCTCTCTCTCTCTCATCCAAGACAGATATCCAGAGTACATCGTGACAATTCTTAGATGTGGTATTTCTGATTATTTTCCCTACTACTGTCGATATGAGAAAATATAGGGAATGTCGTTTTGTGTACTCGTCATGTAATCACTTTGTGATCTGCTGCTCCATGAATTGAGGAATCAGTCACTTCATCGAAACTATCATAGACACCCTTGTTTCATTTGAACTTTAATTGTTTATGGCAACCACACATAAAAACTACTATTCTAGATTCTGCTATTTTTGTTAGTGTTGTTGTACAAGGCTTACTCCTCAGTAAAAAGTAAGCAATATAACTCATACAATTCATGAAAAAACGTGATTATAAATGAAGAATGAATTTCAGCTGTATAGATTTCATATCCAACGTTTCACGAACTGAAGCTGACGTGTCATACAGTCCATTGATCTCAGAATACTGAGCAACACAATAAGCGGGGTGTCTAAAAACTAGCGTCAGCAGTGGGGTCCCAAATTAAAGACCACGTCTTTTATCAGTGCATAACGTCAGGCGTGATCTTCGTCGACATCAGTACAAGTCGGATTGCGGCGCAGCATTCCAGCAATGTGTCTGTCCAGCTGAATTTGTGGCAGGCCTATCCAGTGGCTCAGCAGGGTTGGGTTCAAAAGGTGAAGAAGCTCCGTGGCGCATTCCATGTCATGTTCCACTCACGACGAAACATATTCTTTTAGAATGTCGGGACTTGCATGATGTGAGATGTAAGCACTTAACAGCAGACTCCATGAAAACCTTGCTCAGAGATATCCTACCTGGCGTGATCTTGTGTTAATGTTTTTTTTTGGTGTTTATATTAACTTGTGAGTTGACTTCAACGCAGTGACAGCTTTGATATGGCCAGGCCTTCGCGGTCGGCTGGGCTATAAGCAACATTACCTACCTGCCTCAGCAGGGCTGCATGCGGGGTTCCAGGGACTGGACACGGGACTGGCATGTTGCAGACATCATGTCCAAGCAGGTCCCAAGCCTGTTGGATCGGGTTCACGTCAGGAGAATGCCACGCCCTGTCGAAGGGTGGTATGGCTGGTGTTCAGTTCCTATCTCACGACACGTGGTGTGTGACTTAGCTGTGTCATCATCCATGGAAAAGGAATCCAGCAGCAAGCTGTCTTGTTTAGGGATCGCTTCAGGACTGATGACATCGTTTAAGTATTGTACTCTGTTCATGCTGTCCTCAGACCAGAAGATCTGTGGACCTCCTGTCCTGATGCCATCGAAGACTCCCAGACTGACTGTCACTCCCTATCGGCCATGTTCGGCACCCGCACAGGTTGCCAATACAGATGTCGGTAGATCTCTATGAGGTTCCATGTACTGCTTGGTATTTTGACGTAGTTCTTTAGTAATATGATCAGTATGTTTGGTATTCACAGTGTCTTAAGTATTTCATTTCCATGGTTTGGAGTCTTCTTTCCAAATTCCGCTATGAGGGTCCATGTCTTGTATGCATGCAGGAAGAAGGAATACACCAGTCCTCGTAAGAGCCTGACCTTGCGTTTCACGGTTTACTGTTGTCCTTGAGAACAGTCCTGGGTTTGGAGTCTTTTCTCGTGGGTCCCAGGTAAGTAAAAACTCCCTGGCGGAATTCCCTCTAGCTTCTGTCCATGGTTAATGACATGATATAATGATGGTGGTGGTGGTGGTGTGAGTGGAATATCAGGATCATGGCATTGGCTGACAATTCATTTCAATTAAAAAAATGAGGAGGCGTCAGTATGCAAAACTGGATACTTTACACTGATATCTCATATAACACGCGTTCAGTTCACATGGAGTGTGCATACAGTTAAAGCGTAGTTAATGTGATTCGATATATCAATAATATATACAACCCAGTAATTCATATGTCGTGTCCAACACTACTTTTCGTGAAAGGCAGTAGATGTGAAGAAAGCTAGAGAACACACACACACACACACACACACACACACACACACACACACACACACACACACACACACACACACACACACACACACACACACACACACACAAAAGGCCAGTGATCATGTAAAACATCCATTAGTTTGTGCTGGGACATTGAACACTATTGCAGAACACGCCGGCAGTTTTTTACGGATTACAAGACGTCGACTTCTCCTGGCAGGGCTCTACGACTGATCAATAATCAATGGATCAAAGCAACGTCAAACAAAGCCAGGTGTCGTGCTGGGGCATAAAAAAAAGCTGTAGAAAGGCTGAGGCGTTTCATGGGTTGCTAGACATTGACGTAACAACTATAACTTAGATAATGCATGAAAAAAAGTAATGAAGGAAAAAGGAAGAACTGGATGCATGAAATCGATGCAACGAAAATTTTGGAATCATGATTAACGAGTAGATCAATCCTTTCCAAACCTTGTATCTGCACTTTCATCCATATGAGTTAGTTGCTGTCCATTTTTTTTTTTATAATAACAGTAGGGGACATGTGGAGGGGAAGGTGGGTGGTGGTGGTGTGGTGGAAGTGGGTTGGGTGGTGGTGGTTGTGGTGAGGATGCACCTACCTGTGATTACCTTTTTAACATATTTTTCTTTCAAATTCATATTTATGTTTCCAAATTAATCGAGAAAATAATGTTATTCATAAGAAATACATTTACAAATTCATACTACTGGCAAGACGTTAAGGACCACTTTACGAGACGTTTGCCAAACAGACAAGAACGCCATCCAGTCTTCCAGCAAACTGAAGCCGGGTGACAGAATATTTATGCAGTCGAAACAAGTCAGGTTCCCTTCGAACTCAATCTTCGCCGTAAGTTGCCGACAATTTTGCGCACCCTGCGTTGTGGGTCTTTGGAACCCATGCTTTTTTAAACAGGAGCAAAGCTGCAGCTGAGAAAGCGACAGACGACAGCCCCCATCCGAAGCAAGACACACTACAGCTAACAACTGTGCCACGAAAAATGCAGACCTCAGTGTGCAAGTTTGCCTTGTCCTTTGGGGGCCTCCGGCCAGGAGGACGTAACACTCAACCTTTGACTTGAGCTCAGAGTGGACGGGGATCTTTGTCCTGTAGAACTGCGCCATCGTCCATGATTGT
>JADBJO010000169.1:710000-720000 GCA_016801955.1 Conus betulinus
AATCCACAGCATTAAATAAATACACTTCTACAGCTCAAACGTGTTTTGAACAATTTCATTGGAATCGCTTGACAGTAGTGTCTTGTCTTGCCCAAATCCCCCCCAAACCATTTCATTTAATCAAGGACAGTAATAGGGGCTGGAGGAGGGAGGAGAGAAAGGGGAAAGAGGGAGGGAGGCGGCACGCAGGTTTCACTGCGCAACCAATATGCTCAGGACAGCCGTGGTGCGTTGGCCTGCCTAAGGGTATTTTTTACCTCCGAATGCCTGAACATAGACTTTTTGTCAGTGAATTCCAAAAGCGCTCGTTCTTTAATTTCAATATACCCGGAGGATCTGACTGTGCCATTGTGTGTGTGTGTGTGTGTGTGTGTGTGTGTGTGTGTGTGTGTGTGTGTGTGTGTGTGTGTGTGTGTGTGTGTGTTTGCGTGCGTGTGTGTGCGTGTTCTTTTTGGTGGCACCATTCAGAAGGCGACAAAGAAAGAGTTTATCTTCCGTCAATAAAGGGGGAAAAAAAAACGAACAGACGGACGCACTGACATCGAAAATCAATCGCATCAGCGACCCGTTTAGCACACACTAGGCAACGATTTGCTTGCGTCATTGTATACATAAATGTTTCACATCCGTGAAGTGGAAGGTGAAAAAAAAGCAAAATACATGTTCAGAGTACCAAAATATTCATACGAAGGATTTCCTCTGTATTCCCTTGGTCATGATCGCTTATATGAACCCAATATGTGGGCTATGATTGTTTATTGAACACAGTGAGGGGGAATGTCATTGTTTGTCGCGCAGAAGTTCAGTTAGTAGAGTCAGGGCTCCTCTCTGTAAAAGGGAATTGTTCTAGATAAGCACTGATGTGCTTTTTTTTACATCCAGTCCTCGCCCTGAATAGGGTCAACATAAGATAAGGGCAACAAAAGAAGCATGCAAAAAGTGACTAGAACTACAATACGATACAAAAAAAAAAAAAAAAAAAAGTAAATGAGAGAGAGAGAGAGAGAGAGAGAGAGAGAGAGAGAGAGAGAGAGAGAGAGAGACGAGGAGCGAAAGGAGTGCAGAGAGGGCGACAGAGAGCGAGAGGGAGAGAGGGACAAAGAGGCGAGAGTGGGTGCGGGAAAGAGCGTTAGACAATCTGACAATCAAACATTCCAAGAGATGCCAGCAATTTGAGAGTGGGTGCGGGAAAAATGAGCGTTAGAACAAATCGGGGGGACAATCAAATGATGGTCCATTCCAAGGAGATGGGGGACAAGCAATAATGGGGGCACCAGGGGGGGGGGGGGGGGGGGGGGGGGGCACAAATCGGGGGGAGGGGGGGGGATGGGGGGGGGGGAGGGGGGGGGGGGGGGGGGGGGGGGGGGGGGGGGGGGGATGTCATATAGATAATAAATCAAGTCATTCCAACAGAACTGTGTATGTGTGTGTGTGTGTGTGTGTGTGTGTGTGTGTGTGTGTGTGTGTGTGTGTGTGTGTGTGTGTGTGTGTGCATAAGAATACAAGCATACAAGCATAACAACATAATGAAAAGATTGCAGGTAAAAGTAGGAAACACACACACGTGCGCGCGCGCACACATACACATACACACACACACACGCGCGCGCGCGCGCACGCAGGGCGCGCGCGCGTACTCGTATACAGCATACTTATTAAACGGAATAACATGTGCATTTCAAGTACAAAACACTTTCTAAATAGTCAGGGTCATACAAAAGGCAAAGAGGGTGTTGGTGGTTGGTGGTGGGATTTATGGCGAAGTATGCAAGTATTGGCACATAAGATGGTTGAAATAATGGTGTTTGAAGGTTGCTATGCATTGGTGTTGTTTGGTTGATTCAGGGAGCGAGTTCCATTGACAGGAACCTGAATATGTTAAACTGGATTTGAATAAATCAATTCTAGGAACAGGGACATGAAGTTTGGGTAGAGTCCTTGAGGAATTAATTGAGAATCTGTGAACTAATGTTGAGGGTGCCTTCCCAGACACAATCTTGTGCATTATGATCCCTTTGTTGTATTCTAATCTCAGACTTAAGGGGAGAACTTGAATCTTTTTATAGTCCGAGTCCAGAAGACTACTGCTTTTTAGGAGGACTAATTTGAGTGCTCGCTTGTGTAGGCTTAGCATGGTTTGAGGGTGTTAGCGCTAGCAGAGTCCCATAGAGTAGATCCATAGTCTATGTATGATTGGATATGAGACTGGAAAAGAGCTTGCGTGAATGCAGGTCGAGGAAGCGTTTGATTCTGGAGAGTTGATAACTTTCTGCGAAATTTTGCTGCACAGTGAGGTTATGTGAGTTTTTGCCAACAACTATATTGTTATCATTGTTATTCCTAGCACTTTGAGGAATGTAACCTGTTCAACTGGTACATTTTTAAGATGTACAGGAGAGGAACTTAATAGTGAGATTTTGTCTTTTTTTGCCTAGTTGTGATAAGCATGGATTTAGTTTTTTGAGGGTGAAGTGACATGTGATTTAATTCAGTCCATCTTACGAGGTCATTTGCACTTTCTTGTAAAGTTTTGTGCAAGAACAGTAACATCAGAATGATTTGTGTGTATTGTTGTATCATCAGCAAGAGTTCACAGGTGGATGTAATATAGAGAGGTAGATCATTGATGTAAATGGTGAACAGTAAGGGACCCAGGATAGAGCCTTGTGGGACGCCATAGGAAAGTGTTTGAAATGAAGAGAAATTTGTATTAATTTTTCACACATTGTTGCCTATTTGTGAGATATGAGCCAAAAAGCGTAAGAGTTTTTGTGGATAAGCCATACAATTTCAATTTTCTGAGAAGAAGGTTATGGTCTATCACATCAAATGCTTTTTTGAAATCAATAAATAGGACACCACAATATCTGTTGTTGTTAATGCTATTTAGCCAGTCATCAACGAGGTTGATTAGGGGGCTGTGTGGCATGAATGGTTGTGTCGGAACCCGGACTGTCTTGGATGAAGCAAGTGGTAAGTATTAAGGTGGTGTAATGTGTGTTTGTTTATGTGTTTTTTCAAAGGTTTGGAAAGAGTGGAAGTGATTGAGATGGGTCTGTAGTTTGCAGGGTCTGAGTTGTCACCTGATTTGTAGATAGGTATGACTTTCGCTTTTTTTGAAACTATCGGGAAAATGATTTTTGTCGATGCATAAATTGAAGATGTATGTTAACGTATTTGTAATTGCTGGAGCTGCTAGTTTGAGGATTTTGCCATCTAGGCCATCCACCCCGCAGGCACCTGACTGTTTTAGGTGCGTTAGGTAGTGTGATAAACTTCAAAGACTGTTACTGGTGGGAATATAAAGTTCAGACGTGATGTTTTTATCTTGGCAATATTGTTTCAGTTTTTGAAGGTCGTTTGATCTGGAAGAATCTGTCGTGACAATGTTACTGGCTATAGTGCAAAAGTGGGAGTTCAGCTGTTCGACAGAGATGTCTTTAATTACAGTTGATTTGGAAGAAGATTTATTGTTTGTAAGTTCGTTAATCTCTCCATACCAATTTTGGGTTCTGGTTTGATGATATTAGTTCTCGATAATATTCGTTTTTTTCTCTGCGCTTCTGTGAATTTATTGCATTTTCTCAGTTTTTTTAGATTCCTCTTCATAGCCATGTTGTTTAAGCATATCTCTAAGGTAACCTGCCTCCTGTAACTCTTTAGTGTACCATGCCGGCTTAGGATCATGTCGTACTCTAATCGTTTTTAGAGGGGCGTGTTTGTCATATATTTCTGTAAATGTTTTAATCCAAAATTCAACAGCAAGATCTGGATGAGTTATGTTGAAAACTGAAGAGAGAGATTTGAGTTAAGCAAGTCATGCAGAAAATCTTGGTTGTTAAAGTTTGTAAAGCAACGGTAGGGTTATTGTCTTGTGTCCCGTTTTGGGAATTTTTTACTCCTTTTTTGGACCATGTGATACAAATTGGGTAATGATCACTACAGTTTAGAACAGGGACGCAGGCTTCTGCTACGTTAGTTTTATCTGAAATATAAATATGGTCGATAAGTGTCTTCGAGTTTGGTGTGTGACTCTTGTTGGAGAATCGATGAGTTGATGCAAATTAAATAGGTTGAATGCTTGTGTCCATTGGTTTTTGCATTTTCAGAAGATCTATGTTAAAGTCTCCAAGTAAAATGATTTCCTTGGATTCTAGCGAGACTGCATCCATCATTGTAATAAATTTGTCGACCAGTTTACCCTTTCAGATGGGTTCCTGTAACAGAATCCAACCAAAATGGGAGGGTTTCTTTTCAGCTTAACTTCTATCCAGACACATTCTACATCTTTACTTTCTAGGTGTAGAAGTCGTTTGAAGGTAAGGTTTTCGCTAATGTAGATAAGAAGACCCGTCTCTTTCGGTTGTGTCAGCAAACTGAAGCCGGGTGACAGAATATTTATGCAGTCGAAACAAGTCAGGTTCCCTTCGAACTCAATCTTCGCCGTAAGTTGCCGACAATTTTGCGCACCCTGCGTTGTGGGTCTTTGGAACCCATGCTTTTTTAAACAGGAGCAAAGCTGCAGCTGAGAAAGCGACAGGACGACAGCCCCCATCCGAAGCAAGACACATTACAGCTAACAACTATGCCACGAAAAATGCAGACCTCGGTGTGCAAGTTTGTGTCTTGTCCTTTGGAGCCTCCGGCCAGGAGGACGTAACACTCAACCTTTGACTTGAGCTCAGCGTGGACGGGGATCTTTGTCCTGTAGAACTGCGCCATCGTCCATGATTGTAGACGATTGACCAGACCAGGGGAGAGCACTCTCATTCCAGCATCGCAACCTCTTCGATGTTCCCTGGATGACAATCCTTCGGGTTGTTCTTCCCAAAAGTGTTTTCCTTTTTTTGTGTTGTGTGGGGTGCATTCCGTGTTTTCCTTCATCAGTCAAACAAAAAACAAAAACAAAAACAAAGAAAACCCCATTTTTTTTTCTTTCTTCTTTCCGTCCTATATTTTCCACACATTCACCCCTCTGTATCTTTTGAGTGAAAGCAGAACAGAATCGTCGCAAAAAGATAGATGGACAAAGGAAGTAAAAGCTGAAACTTGGATGTGTGTAGTTTTTCTTTTCCCCCCATTGTTCTGTATCCCTGTGTGATAGCCCTAGACAAGGAGACAGATGTGAGACAGTAGCCTTTATGATGAAGGATGATAACGGACTGTGGTTACTGTGAGCAAAATCTTACGCTTGTCAGTCTATCATCTTCACTTTCTGCTTGATGTAAGAGTTTCTGGAGCTGAAGAAACACGTCTATTCGATGCATGCCGTAATGAAAATGATTATACATGCTGTATCCCCCGTTGCCTCGGAGGCGTTTTTACGAGGTTCTCATCCACCACTTGTGAAGTTTATACACTACCTAGAATTATGCTTATGCGCCTCTTCTTTCTATGGAATACCAACAGTCCAGTCAGTTTTAAGAGACGGGATGAACATATTTTTGATGGCGAGTAGCTTTTTTTTTTTTTTTTTTTTTTTTTTTTTTTTTTTTTACAAATTGTTATAATTATCTTTTCTGTACTTTTTGTTTTGTGTTGTTTGTTTTGGATCAAAGCATGTGTGTGTGTGTGGTGTGTGTGTGTGTGTGGTGTGTGTGTGTGTGGTGTGTGTGTGCGTGTGTTGTGGTGTGTGTGTGTGTGTGTGTGTATGTGTGTGTGTGTGTGTGTGTGTGTGTGTGTGGTGTGTGTGTGTGTGTGCGCGCCGCTCTCTCCTCTGTGTGTGTGTGTGTGTGTGTGTGTGTGTGTGTGTGTGTGTGTGTGTGTGTGTGTGTGTGTGTGTGGGAGAGAGAGAGAGAGAGAGAGAGAGAGAGAGAGAGGAGAGAGAGACGCTTGGCCTGGCCTCGAGCTCGCACTCTCATGCTCAACAAATCTCTCTCTCTGCTCTCTCTCGCTCTCTCTTCTCTCCTCTCTCTCTCTCTCTCTCTTTCTGCTCTCTCTACCGATGCTTTTGTGTGTTGAAACAATATAAAATAGAGAGGAGGAGAGAGAGAGAGAGCGAGCAGAGCAAGAGCCTCTTCTTTCTCCCTCCCCACTGAGCTCGATATCATCGCTCTCCACTTCTCTCCTCTTCACCTCATTAAGGAAGAAAAAACAATATCTCTCTCTCTCTCTCTTTCTCTCTTCATCCTCCTCTCTCTCAATCTCCTCTCTGGGTTTTCACTCTCGTCCTCCCTTTGCTCCCGCGCCCTTCAATTACCGTTTACCGTTGATCATCTATCTCCCTTTTCTTCTCTTTGCTAGAAGATTACAGTTTAATTTCGACACATTTTTTTTTTACCTCCTTTTCCCCTCATTAATTTACACACAAACAAATAGAAATCATTCACTATCAACAGGAAGGCGAATTCTTTCCACCACACGATCAAATCAGTTCATGGGAACTCAGTCTCTTCGCGCTTCAAGTTGAAGTATGAAACTTATAGAGAAGAAAAAAAAAACCCTCATCCATATCTGGGCAATGCCATGTGTTAAAACGACTATCCCCAGAAATATCACCGCGCCATACTAATATGGATGTTTATTCCTTGGGTGGATAAGAACGTTGATGTATGATAAAACATTTAAACAATATGGGTTACCTTGAGAAACAGAGAGCGACCCTGTACGCTCATCGTACAGATGTGATTTGTAAAAAGAGAAAAAGTTATCTTTCAATCCATCCAATAGTTGTCCACACCAGAAGACATCATTTCAAGATGACAAATAACAGAGCGAGAGAAACTGCAAAACAGACTAGCAAATGAATAATTCGGTGTGTGTGAAATCCTGATCGAGAGAACAGAAAAAAAAGACTAGCAAATGAAGGATTTGGTGTGTGAGCAGATGGAGAGAACAGAAAAAAGACTAGCAAAGAAAAAAAAAAGACTAGCAAGTGAAGGATTTTTGTGTGTGAGCAGATCGAGAGAACAGAAAAAAAAGACTAGCAAATGAAGGATTTGGTGTGTACTAATATCCAGAGAAAAACACATTCATCTTGCTAAGCATTGTCTTGAGAGTGCACTAGATTTTTTTTAGCATGACACCTCTCTCTCTCTCTCTCTCTCTCTCTCTCTCTCTCTGAGGAACACTTACACATGGGACACACACACACACACACACACACACACACACACACACACACACACACACCACACACACACACACACACACACACACACACTCGCAAGCACGCACGCACACACACACACACACACACACACACACACACACACACACACACACACACACACACACAACACACACACACACACACACACACACACACACACACACACACACACACACACACACACAAAAGCACAAACATTATTTACATTTACAGAATATTTTATACATTGAAAACTTAAGAGAAATGGAAAGAAATCTGCACGCGTGATTGCGTGCTTGCCTGCGTGTGTATGCATGCACGCGCACGCACGTGCGTACGTGTGTATATCTGTGTGGCAACGTTCCACACTTTCATAACATAGTTTTCATTGATCGCTTACCCACAAAGCTAATCCACAGCATTAAATAAATACACTTCTACAGCTCAAACGTGTTTTGAACAATTTCATTGGAAGATCGCTTGACAGTAGTGTCTTGTCTTGCCCAAATCCCCCCAAACCATTTCATTTAATCAAGGACAGTAATAGGGGGCTGGAGGAGGGAGGAGAGAAAGGGGAAAGAGGGAGGGAGGCGGCACGCAGGTTTCACTGCGCAACCAATATGCTCAGGACAGCCGTGGTGCGTTGGCCTGCCTAAGGGTATTTTACCTCCGAATGCCTGAACATAGACTTTTTGTCAGTGAATTCCAAAAGCGCTCGTTCTTTAATTTCAATATACCCGGAGGATCTGACTGTGCCATTGTGTGTGTGTGTGTGTGTGTGTGTGTGTGTGTGTGTGTGTGTGTGTGTGTGTGTGTGTGTGTGTGTGTGTGTGTGTTTGCGTGTGTGTGTGTGTGTGCTCTTTTTTGGTGGCACCATTCAGAAGGCGCAAAGAAAGAGTTTATCTTCCGTCAATAAAGGGGGGAAAAAAAAAAAAAAAAAAACCGAACAGACGGACGCACTGACATCGAAAATCAATCGCATCAGCGACCCGTTTAGCACACACTAGGCAACGATTTGCTTGCGTCATTGTATACATAAATGTTTCAAATCCGTGAAGTGGAAGGGAAAAAAAAAAAAAGCAAAATACATGTTCAGAGTATCAAAATATTTGTACGAAGGATTTCCTCTGTATTCCCTTGGTCATGATCGCTTATATGAACCCAATATGCTGGGCTATGATTGTTTATTGAACACAGTGAGGGAATCTCATTGTTTGTCGCGCAGAAGAAGTTCAGTAGAGTCGGGGCTCCTCTCTGTAAAACGGAATTGTTCCTAGACTTGAACACGGAAGCAGGTGGAAGGGGAGATAATAAAAAAAAAAAAACCCACCAAAACCTCCACCTGGAGTATACCAAGTCAACTCTATCGGTGGTACTGATTCATTGAAAGATCTGTGTATTATTTCAAGTATGCATGTCAGGTTAATGGATGCATGGACATGTGTGTGTGTGTGTGTGTGTGTGTGTGTGTGTGTGTGTGTGCGCGCGCGCGCGTGTGTGTGTATGTATATATATATATATATGTGTGTGTGTGTGTGTGTGTGTGTGTGTGTGTGTGTGTGTGAGAGAGAGAGAGAGAGAGAGAGAGAGAGAGAGAGAGAGATGATGGGGGGATACAGTATGTTATTCACACACACTCCTGAATATCATCTTTGAGAAATACAACAATCAGATTAAGTCGTAATAATCTTTATTTATTAAATTTGCTTACGTGTGTGACTGTTAATTGTTTATGTATGTTTGCTAGGTATAGTTTTGCCGATATTGTACTAACATTTGTAAATATTCAGGAACAGGTACGTTAAACTTTATGGAGAAAACACACACACACACACACACACACACACACACACACACATATGCACACATGCACACACACACACATGCACACGCACGTGAACACACACACACACACACGCACGCATGGACGCACACACACACACACACACACACACACACACATACACACACTACACATTTCAGACTCACACCTTATTGCCTATGCCAGTCAAGATTGGTTCACGTTTACAAAAAATCTGGCACAGATGATTACCGGAAAGTGCATAACGACATGACAATGTCACACTAAAAAAATTGTTCGAAAGCAACCAACTTTCCGCCATGTGTTGGACATTTGTGTGCGTTATTGTGTATGCATGTGTGTTCCTTTGCAATATTTTCATCATCTGAGCAGTCTAAATCAACATATTGATGACTCGATCGTATTCGTAGCGTGTATGGGGGTGGGGGGTGGGGGGGTTGTTGTCCATTTGGCATTCCCAGCATCCAGGCAGCGATGACATCAGCCTGTCATGATTTCATTCATTCGCCCACTGTCAGCCATGCAAGGAATATCATTTAATGAACTTTTAAGCGTTTGATTTGTGACGCCTGGCGAAAACAGTCTATAGAAAATGCACTTGTCTGTTTTGGATTGCGAATCATTTTTTTTTGTTAAAGTGTTGTTTCGCTCTGTGTTTTGTGTTTATTCGTATTTTGGTTAGTTTTTTAGCGGAGCCGCACAGTACCAGTCTCTTTCAGTCTTCCGTTTATGATTTGACTTTGCATTGCCAGAAACTTGACCAAATGACACATTACGAAGGACACAATCTGTCGATATTTCACCAATAGAACGGTTTTGAAAACTCCCCCCTCCCCCCCTCCCCCCCCCCCCTCTCTCCCCCTCTCTCTATGTGCTTGCCCCTCTCTCCCCTTTTCCTCTCCCGTCTCCCCCTCTCTTGTGCTTCGTCTGTCTGTCTCTCTCTGTGTCCGTCTGTCTCGTCTCTCTCGATTTTTAAACGTTCGACTCGCCTGAAACGGACTTGTCTGCATGTTCACCAAAGGTTTAATAAAACATGCTTGTCGTAGCTGGCTATCCCCTCCCCCCCCCTCCCCCCTCGCCCCCTACTA
>JADBJO010000169.1:727500-732500 GCA_016801955.1 Conus betulinus
AAAAAAAACAAAACAGCTGCTTTTCGATTCAGCTCAAGGTGTATGAAGTCTGAATTAAGTCAGCTCTATCCCCCTGTACGGATATAAAGCTGGACCCTAAAGAGGATTTAGGGGGGGAGGGAAGGGGGCGGGGGGGGGGGGGGGGGAGCATTCATAACCAAGCGTATTCGAGGACTCTTCAAAATGAAATGGATAATGCACCAAGACGAACTCCCATCTCTGCCTCTCTGTCCACAGCAGAATTTAAAAAACAAAACAAAACAGAACTTGTACGTCCACAAGAGTCCCTCCTCCCCATTGTAAAAAAAGAAAGAAGAAAATGTGGTTTGATCACATGTCAAACCACAACTCCCTCGCCCAAAACTGTTAGTCAAGGGAACTAACGCCAAAAGGGCAGAAGAGAAAGACAGGATGACGGAGGAAAAAGCTGGCCCGACAACATCAAGGTGTAGACAACCCTACTGGGCATCCCAGACTACTCTCGGTATAGATAAGGCAGACCAAGATGAAGGCTGCTGTCAGGGTTAGAGTCCTGCACGTCTCCGTTCTGTCCTTGTAAGATTCCAGACTGAGTGAGTGAGAGAGGAAGTGTTGGCAAATCTACAACTTAAAAAAAATAAAGTGTTTGAAACTCATTATCAAAGAGTGAAACCAAATGCATTTTTTTCCTTTTGCAAATATTCTTTTCTCTGTGTGAGACTTTTTGGCCATTTTTCTTCCTAACCTTTTCTAACGAATGGAACTGATAGGCATTTATGACGCCAAGTACTGTTTACCTCCCTTGGAACAGCGGGAAGAGGAGGATTTTCAGAGGACTCTTGAAGTGAACTTCTACTTCACTGAAACGTCAAGGGGTTTTTTTTTTTTCATCAGTCTGCTGCCTGACGTTAAAAGCTCTCTTTCAGACCCCCCTCCCCCCTCCGTCTCATCCTCTCTCCTGCTCACCTCCCCCCTCCCCCCCCCCCCCCCCCCTCTTCTCCGGCTTTTTTTTTATTCAGCTTTTGTGGGTTGATTTTGGTGGGTATCTTCCGAGAGCCTTGTTTCCAAGCTGCAAAGTAACCTTCAGGTGACTTCATGAATAAAGTCGTCCAACTCGCTGTCTCCGTCCGTCCGTCTGTCTGTCTGTCTGTCTTTGGTGACCTCAGTTGCATTCAGTCCATGGATTACCATTTTTTTTTTCTTTATACTGCTTCCGACGCCTTCTTAATTAGCCATCCACAACACCCTTTTCAAATGAAACAAATCCCGCCTTTCTACTCTCTTCCTTTATTTCATCTCTCTCGTTCTTTCTCCTCTTTTTTCTCCCCTTTTCCTTTCTGTTTGTTTCGCTTCCTTATCTTTTCAAATCATGACACCAGAACGTGTCTGTCTAATCTTTAGTGACTGAACGACTTACACAAGTGTTTACGCGTGCGCGCGTATGTATTTGTATGCATATGAGCGAGAACGCCGCGCGTGCACGGATGTGTGTGCGAACTTATGAGCGTGCGAGCTTATGAGCGTGCGTACGTACGTGCGTTTGTGTGTGTGTGTGTGTGTGTGTGTGTGTGTGTGTGTGTGTGTGTGTGTGTGTGTGTGTGTGTGTGTGTGTGTGTGTGTGTGTGTGTGTGTGTGTGTGTGTGTGTGTGTGTGTGTGTGTGAGAGAGAGAGAGAGAGAGAGAGAGAGAGAGAGAGAGAGAGAGAATACTCTCTCTCTCTTTCCCTCCAAACATGTTTTTTTCCCCTCATTATGAATAAAAACCAAAGCATTGTGAAGATTTTCTTTTCATTTTTGTGTGGAGCGTTTCCATGCTCTACTAATGATACAACAGACGGTACTTCACACACGTGTGCACGTTGTACTCACATTGACAAAGCTATAAAGCTATGCATTGAACGCACCCCCCCCCCTCCCTTCCCACCCCCTAAACCTCCGTGGTGATGCTAGGAGACTCTTTCATTACAAATGCCATCCTTACCTTAGGGAGGCTCTGTACCAGTAATTTCCCTTTTTTTGTCATTTTCCCTGAGCACACCCATTTGTTACGTCCTTTATTGTTGTCTGTGTTTAATTTTCTGCCTTTGCGGCCTGATCTTGGGTCTTTGGCTGCGAAACTCTTTCACTTTGTTTTGCCTCTGGTCATGGTTTATGACATGTCAACTCTTTTCTTTCTGTTGTTGTTGCTACAGTCCGGTGACTAGGTCGTGAGAGTGAACGCACTGACCAGGAAGGACACTAACTGTCCACTCTGCAAAGCCTGCTTGCCCAATATGGCCTGTTATGAATGTCTTTTTAAAAAAAATCACATTTAAACGTTTTTCGCAGGAGGAACAGCAGGTGCTGTCATCATGACTTAAGTCTTTTCAGCCTAAGGACCATTCTTCACAGAACAGATTTTAAAATCGCCATCCTATGTCTTGTTTTGCCATGTCGGAGATCTTGACTACCGCTTTCTTTGTTGTTATTGTGACAGTTGTTAGTGTATGATTTAAGATCGTTACAGCGCGCGATCCTGGGTTCGTGGAGATAAAAGGGAGGTAACAGGGATCCCTTAACATGCTTTTGGGAACTGTTCGGGTTTTGGAAAAGGGAAATAACTATATAAAAAAAATCTTCTGTAATAAGAAAAAATCAATTTGTAATGACCATTGATTCGTAGTTAGCTGAGCTGAATTTATTTATATGCTCGTTTTGTAAGTAAACCCTTCATCCTATACTGCCGTATTATTAAATTCACAAGAAAGAGATAAGTGATCTTTGGACAGACAGATCGCTAACATCTGTTTAAAAGCCCATTCAGAACAGTTTGAAGCTCCTCCAGACCTGACAATCTAATTCAATCGAGCGCTCGAGAGAAGTATTTTGCTCCTTTAAACTTCCATTAAGAAGCAGTCTACAGTAGTCACACGGAACCCAGTAATGTCTGCGAACTACACCTATGAAAGTCTTCTAATAGCACTAAACTATGCTTTGTCATTGTCAGCGATCTAGATACATGAATCAATTGTTCGTTCTATTGAAAACAGTCTTCAAGGATACTTGATGATACTAACTGACATGCAAATGTCCATACTGTCTTTGTTACTTGTTTATTTTCCACGGTAGGCTTTTTTCTCTCCTGCGTTTTGACAATCTTGGAGCGGCCTTGTGTAGCCATTTTCCACCTCCGTCATGTCCCCCGTCTCCCCCCACAGCGTTCCTCAACCACCACCCGCCCCCATCTAGAAGGGGCTGTGGTGTAAACTCTGTCATTACTTTAACTCTCTCTCTCTCTTTGACGTTGGCAGCTGTGCATTACAGATAGCCTAGGAGTAGCCCATGACACTCATTTCCAGAGAACTGCAAGAGCAGTAAACCAGCAGCATGAAACAGTGACAGACAGACACATTGACGGACAGACAGATGGACAGACAGAGAGACAGGCAGAGAGGCTTGAGCATACTATTCAACATTTGAAAGATGAGCTTTTTGTGCACAGCGTGTGAGAGCGGAGCAGAGCCAGAATCAAAACGATGGAGGACATGAGGAATTTACACTGGCACTGCACCGACCTCCAGCTAGAGAATTACGTTCTTCGTGATGAGCTTAGCTCTCTGCAAGTGAAACGTGACTTCCCAGAAAAGCACAGGAGAATGAACAACATCTTGTTCTTTGCTACAAAACACCAGAAACAAAAGTGGGAGACCTTGCACAGCGAGGGGAGGGAGGGGGGATTCATACGGTGGGGCCCGAAAATCAATGAGGACATCACCGACTTTCCAACTTGTCCTGCATCTGTTACATTGCCATGCTATGAAAACGCATCAGTGTTTGTGCTAGAGAGAGAGAGAGAGAGAGAGAGGGAGAGAGAGAGAGAGAGAGAGAGAGAGAGAGAGAGAGAGAGAGAGAGAGAGAGAGAGAGAGAGAGAGAGGTGAATAAACGAATAAACTACTGAACTGGATGACAGGGACTGACTTAAAAGAAAAAAAAAACATAGAAAAAGAAGCAAGAGTCGTGGAGAAGGAACAAAACAATGCTGAATTTTATTTGTAAGTGGCCATGGCTGAGGCTGATATTTGCCATGAAAGGATGTGTGGACGACAGCATTTGGCTCTGTGTCAGAGCACAACGGGGAAGTCCGCAGTATCATTTTCCTGATTCTCGATAATGATCACACACACACACACACACACACACACACACACACACACACACACACACACACACTCACTCACACTCACTCACTCGCACGAACAAACAAACGAACGTATGAAACACACACACACACACACACACACACACACACACACACACACACACACACACACACACACACACACACACACACACACTCACTCACTCACTCACTCACTCACTCACTCACACAAACAAACGAACGAAACAGCGAACACAGAAACACACACACACACACACACACACACACACACACACACACACACACACACACACACACACACACACACACACACACACACACACACACACACACACACACACACACACACACACTCACTCACTCACTCACACAAACGAACGACGAAACAACGAACACGGAAAACACACACACACACACACACACACACACACACACACACACACACACACACACACACACACACACACGACGAACTCCCAGTCGCTAGCTCCCGAACACTTTGCCCACAACGCTAAAGAAATAAAGGGGAAATGCTCGCGATCGAATCACCATCAATACAGCAGCCCAAGATTTCCTATCCGCTTTATACTTTGTCCGGGGTACAGAACTCGGCTCACAACATACTTAATCTTACCCAAGCATCCCATAAGCCGTACATTGGGTCCCGTGTTTGTGTGTAACTGTGTGTGTGCGTGTGGGGGGGGGGGGGGGGGGGGGGGGAGGGGGGGAGAGTAGACGGATGGATAAACAGTTTGGGCGATGGATGAGAATCGGATGGATGGCACCGAGATTAGAACAGAGCAGGCAGGGAAAAACACATCGCATTGACTTGCAAAATTGAAAGTGTTTCTCTCTCTTTTTTT
>JADBJO010000169.1:740000-752500 GCA_016801955.1 Conus betulinus
CGTACGTGAAAGACTAGACTCTCTTTTCTGTCTCCTTTGCTGCGCCACCTCAGTGGCAGTGCACCCACGCCGTTCATTTCGCCTCCCCCGTCCACAGCCACAGACTGACTTGTCCAGCCCCAGCCCCAGCACCGGCAATCCACTGCGAGCAGTCGCTGTTAAGTCGTCATGAGACAACCTACCAGAAGAGACACTCCACTGCTGTCCAGCCACTCCAGTGGTGTTCAGTGGTGCCTGTTCTGATTCAACATACGCAGGATACCAGCTACTGAGCCGCCTATTGACGACTGTAATTGCTTAACTACGGAGCCAGCGCGAGTGAATTACCCTTCCAGAGGGCGCCACCATGTCCGTCCATCGACTGTCCCCATGAATTGGCCGATATTGATGAGTCCTTAACAATCTCCACAAGGGCATAGTCATGAAGCGAAAATCGAAACTGAGAGCAGAACACGAAAGGTCATAGAGTTAGAGAAATCGTACGATATGCCGATCGACGAGGATAATGATAATGGAGATAATGCTATGATATTTCCGTTCTTCTCTGGGCCTGCATGAAAGGACTGTACTCTGCGCTTATTTTCATACTACATCCTGGCGTCAACCAGACCCGCGAGATACAATGACCTGCAGAGTTGGTCAGGAAATTTGAGTAACCCACCAAGAGACACATCCTTTATGGAGAAGAAACTCGACTGCGAGGTCCCAGTCTTCCTAGTTGAGCCCACAGCAAACTTCATTCTGGGAAGGAGCCGTTCAGGGCAGAGAAAGTAACACAAATAAATGGCTCTGATAGGAATCAAACCCTCGACCTCTCAGGTCAGGAGTCCGCGACGCCGACCACTTGGCCACGGCGTCTGGTCCGGCTGAAGGACTAGACTTGACATGACTTGTCTATCTTCCTGCACGTGAGGGAGAAAGGTCACTGTGCAGAACTATTACTGCTCGGCGTCTATCTGTCGGTTGACCTAGCCGTAGAGTCAGAAGAAAGGAAAGCAGGAAGGAAGGAAGGAAGGAAGAAGAAACGCGGACATGCAACGCACAGATGCGCCCACAGACTAAATTTTGTACTGCGTCACAACTCTCTCTCTCTCTCTCTCTCTCTCTCTCTCTCTCTCTCTCTCTCTCAGGCAGCCACACTGACAAGGGTGTTGCCCTTTCCTTTTCCTGTGGCCAACATCCTGTTGGTTTCGTCCTGCTTGTAATCAAATCTCTCGCAGTTTTACTTCAAGTGTGATCTAGTTTTCATTAATCTGGGTGTCTTCCTTCGTAATGTTTTTGCAGGATTTTCTTTTCTTGGGTAACAAACTCCCTCCCTCTCTCTCTCTCTCTCTGTTTTTACACACACACACACACACACACACACACACACACACACACACACACACACACACACATGTATATAAAGACACACACACACATTCATATATTGAAAATCTAGTAGTGGGAGGAAACAAGCGCAGACTAGCAATTCCTCCATCATTATATCAGTAATGACTTGGCAAAGATTTGAAGGAAAAAGAAAGAAAGAAAATAAGCTCTCTCTCTCTCTCTCTCTCTCTCTCTCTCTCTGTGTATATACATATATATCAAGCTATATATATATATATATATATATATATATATATATATATATATATATGTGTGTGTGTGTGTGTGTGTGTGTGTGTGTGTGTGTGTGTGTCTCTTTTTTTTTCTCTCTCTCTGTCCCCCCCCCCCGTCTCTCTCCCTCTCTCTTTGACTCAGCATGTTTGTCTCTCGCCGTCTTTGACTCCCTCTGTGTCTGTCTGTCTTTGCCTGTCTGTTCTGTCTGTCCGTCTGATTCTGTGTTGCTCTCTATATCCGTCTGTCTGTGCTTTCCTCCTTCTCTGCTACCCGCTAGCTTCCTCATGGAAATGATGGGCTGCTGAGCAGAAAAATGGTAGGCCTAACAAAATAAGGGCGGCTTTTCCCTTGTCGCAGTAAAGCGATAATGGAGGTATTGTTGGATGGACAGGGAGGAGAGGGGTGGAGGGGGGGAAAGGGGATGCAGGGGTGGAAATGGGGATGAACAGCAGGGCAACACGACGAGGGGGGGGGGGGGGGTGGGGGGTGGGGTTATGATGGAAAGGTTTAGTGAGGGGGCGGGCTGCGGGGTGGGTGGGTGGGTGGGGAAGGGGGGGAGGGGGGAGTATAGCGCAGTGTTTTTGCACACATTAATGTTCCTTGAAAATCAACAAATGTGTCTATGTGATTCATTCATTTTTTTTTTTTCATGATATGAGACTGTTGATCACTGCCTATACCGACTCGGATAAAATCATCGCTCAATATTGTTTCGCTTCTGGCTGGTTGATCAACATGTATGCATTTGTGTTAATCCTGTCTGAATCCTGTCTGAGATGCAGGCATTTTGTTGCGTTATTTCCACCTGGAACAAGCTACATTCACGCCGTTATGTTATTCCCATCTAGATCAAGTCACATGCATTTCATTGTGTTTATTCCTACCTGAACCAAATCATAGTTATTTTTTGTTATGTTAATCCTACCATGATCAAAACGCACGCAACGTTGTTGTTTGATGTACGTGAATGAATTCACATGAAGATAACATTTTAATCTTTGCAGGAACAAATTATAGGCATGCTGTCATATGATTCATACTGTGATCAAGTCACAGGCATATAGGCATATCATTGTGTTAATTCTGCTCGGATCAACGCGCAAGCAAGTTATTGTGTTCAGGTTAGCTGGATCAAGTCACATACTTGTATTTATCTCAACTACATCAAGTCACAGGCGTGTTATTATGTTAAAATCATGCTTGATACCAAGTCTCACGCAGCCTTATGTTAATCTAATCTGGATCATGTCACACATACTTTGAACTGTTCCTACTGGCTGAAGTCTCATGCTGCGTTATCATTTTATTCCTCACTGTTATCAAGTGATGCAATACTACGCGGTATTGAAGGTGCGCGTGAGCAGATAGGCCACATCTATACGTCCAGTAGATTCCCACGTTGAAAAAGACAAACACTCAGGCAAATCCAAGCCCATTTTGCAATTTTCTTAATGTTTTCAAAACGTTTTCATCAGTGATTACTGTCAAGGGACAGACTCTCTGTCTGATTCATCAGAACTGTGCTCTGAGAAGGCTCCGACTCGGATACTGCTTTTCTGGTCTTGACACAACTCAGACCGGTCGCAAAATGGCTGACAACTCCATTGTTGGTGAAAAACGTTAGACAAATCTCTAAGGGAGGAAGACCGACTGACATACATTCATATAAAGGAATTTGGATTTCAATTAAAACATCTCCTCGGTTCATAAAATCAATGGACAGGGGAACAAAACTTTGTTTAAATCTAAATGCAGAAGTGTCAGATTTAAACAAAGTTTTTATTCCCCTGTCCATTGATTTTATGAACCGAGGAGATGTTTAATTGAAATCCAAATTCCTTTATATGAATGTATGTCATATGTGAGAAAATGGGTAATGTGACTGAATTATTGTTTATTTGCTGTGAATGTGTGTGACCACAAATTAATTTCTCAAATTGAGATAATAAAGTTTACTTGACTTGACTTGACTTGGTTCAACACAAAAAGCAACGAATATTCAACCTGAGTGTGTTACTTAATCTGTTGGAAGTTGGAATTTCTTCAAGGGTGAAAATCAGATAATTCCGAAAACAAGTTTCTGACAAAAATCGAAAACGAAGTTATTCCAGTGAATCAGTATTGGAACCGGGAGACAAAATAGCAGATTCCGATGAGAAGAAATGCAGACACAACAAGCATGTGTGCAGGATTCCACATCTTCGCTAATGCTAAACTAGTGATAGCCAGAACTCCACATTAATCGAAAACACGTAAGCTCATACGAGCAACTGACAGGGAACCTGTGCATGTGGTTAGTTCAAAACTGATTCTGCTTCGCAGTGCTGTAGAAGGAAAGACGGCCCCAGAAATGGAAATCATGGAATGAGGACAAAGGACAGATGAAACAGCGAACACTGAAGTGTCAAAACTCAGGAGACCCGACAGCCATGCCACTCCTGTTCCACATGTAAAGGCGGAAAGCTGGTCGATTATTGGCCACACAACATAAAGCGCGGTCCTTGATGCCCAAATGGCAGAAAATCAGCTGATGGCGGCAGTGACTGCTTCACCAGCCTGTACTGAACATTGTATCACAGGGACAAAATTTCATCCTACTCAGTCATTGTCTGCACACACAGGTGCAGCAAGCCCGGAGCTGAAGACAGTACATCAATGTTCCATTCAAAGATGAACTACAATACTGAGTGCTCCACACGTGAATAGGAAGTGCCGAAAGCTTGCATTGACGGACATTCCTGTGACAAAACTAAAGTTTGGAGTTGACATTATAGGCACGTCTCCTCTGTTGACACATTTAAATGAAAATCTTGCAAATGTTTTCACACACTGTACTTGAATTGAGAAAACAAAACAATAATGATGTCCCTTTTGAGGGTAACTACAGGGAAGTTGACAACTAGGGTCATTTATTTCTTTCCCTTGATTAGCGCTTTTCCTCACTGTGACGAGAGCCGGGGGTGGGTTGGTGTGTCCTCTAGGGGAAGGACTTAGATTGTTTGCTCTAATGGAATTATGTTCAGATTTCACCTCCCACCCTCTGTCTTACTAGTAATGGAAGGAAAAACTTCCCGGTACTAGTCATCGAACGAAATTTTTATTTTTCTCGGGACTGTTAAAAATACTCAATAGGGGCTCAGGGGCTAGGGATTTCCTTAGGCTTGTACTCTTAAAAGTACTTGTAACTCCGAGAGGCAGAGGTAGAGATAAGTCCAAACATTCAATACTGATTGAACAACGATGAACTGACACAAGTTATGTGCACTTTCACACATCAACTTTACTTGTTTATACAAGAGCGAAATATTCAAATCAATTTCACTCAAAGTCAGTTCATGCTGAGTTTTGGTTCACACTGTTTCATCATTAAGAGAGGAAAAGTTCTGGATGAGTTGAGTTGGAGTCCACCACTTGGAATAACAGAACTTATCTGATGTCGGAGAGGATAGTTGATGTCCCTCTTGTTGCTGGTGACGGATCCACTTCTATGGATCTGCTGTTCAACTGCTGGTCTGTGGTGGTTTCTTCACTACCAGGCATGCCCAGGGTGGATAGGGGCCCAGCTTCTAGGACAAACAGAACCTGGTCTGTAGTTAAGTAGCCGAGAGTCTGGCTTGTCGAGTTCACACACTTGTCCTCTCGCTTTCAGAAAATGTGTGAGACCTCAGCCAACGAAGGATTAGACTAGCATCAATATATCTGCCATAGTCATCCATTTCCACCTTTGTTCATATTTTGAGTAGAGTTTACAAAAGGGTAGAGAGACAGTAACACAATGCTGAACAATTTTTAGTCAAATAACCCTTCAATGTTCCTTATGAATTAAATTGCAGTAACTTTAAATATACAAAGCCCAAGTGCACATGTAGAGTGGTCACACACTAATGCATTGCAACCATCAACAGTCTTCATAAATCAACTTACAGTTTTCACATAGTATAGTCAAACTGCTTTTCCAATCAGAATTTATCATTCAGTCATCATCTTAATAGATAGCATTGCATACCAGCAAAAGTCAGATTGTACACAAAGAAGGTGGTCAGATTGGTAACAAAGAATCTTAACCAAGCATGGATATAGCGTGTACCAAGTTGTGGCAAACAAACTATTTCAAGAGAATACTCGTTTATCATCTTGGTAGATGTCGCAAAGTACTGGCAAACAGTTATACTGTTAAACCACATGGCATACACACAATATACCAATGCATAGTCTCAAAATTTATAAACATAGTTTCAACTTACATTTCTTGGAGACCAGCGAATCCTAGACAAGGAGATTTCAGAGTAGGTGAGATAACCATGCACTCTCTCTGGTTTGCCCCTGTTGTCTTTGTGGCTACACGGCATTGCATCTACAGCTGGTCTGGGAATCAGTGATTGTTCACCAGGGGTTTCCCCTTTTGGTACTCCCAACTCTTACTGAACAGGAAGTACTTTACATGGGAACGAAGAAATGCTGTGTGTCTGTTCGTCCGTGGTCAAAATGTGTACCACTCGCTCCAACCAAAAACTTTGGGCCGATCTTTCTGAAACTTAATTTGTAGGTATGTTCATTATGGGTTCACGGGTGATGCCCGATGTTTTTATTTCCACCAGAATAGCTGTGACTAATGGCTATAACGGCCCCAAACGGGTTTTCTTTTTTATGGAATATCTCAGAAAGTACTTGGCCGATTTCTTACCTTAGTGACGAAATACATTATGACTCATGTTTGATTGTGACGTGTTTTTTTTTCTTTTCTTTTCCCATGTATTCAAGATAAACTGGGAGTATGTTTATATGCTTTGCATCTTGTTGTAGGCCAAACTATCTATGCTGGTTCCTGTTCCGGTTGGCTTTGTGTCACTCAAGACAAAGAAAAGGGAGGGAAGGGGTTTGTCATTCCCACCCTCAACCGTGGAAGGGAACAGTTTCGAACATTCGAAAATACGCTTGAGCCGTAACAGATGGGGTTGTTTTGCAGTGCCTATAATCATCAGCACATGCCAATTGACAAAGCGCTGTTTAACGTAATTTCCTCATTCCTGTTTTTCACGCACGACAGTCCGCTAGCAGAAAGGAGAAGGCGAGAGGTGTCGGCTTCTCTCTGATCTAGCGGGAGAGAATGTGCATTCCGATAAGGCAAGGCAGAGGAGAGAGGGAGGAGACGCGAGCAACGGGCTTCTAAAGTGACGTAATTTTTTTCTTCTGTGTCATTGTCACCATGCAACATTGTTGCTACAGCAGGAGACAAACGGGTAGGGGAGGGGGGGGGGGGGTGAGAGGGGGAGAGCTGGCATAGATTTGAAATCTAAAGAGAGAGAGAGAGAGAGAGAGAGAGGAGTTGAGAGGGGAGAGTTGGCGTAGATTTGAAATCTAAAGAGAGAGAGAGAGAGAGAGAGGGAGAGAGGGGCGGGGGAGGGGGGGGTGTTTGTGCAGTTTGTACAGGAAGGTGCTCGGGACCCATGTGGTGGAGTTGTCAGGTGACTTGTCACACTCACACTGAGGAGTGTGGTCACTGTCATCATCTTTTTCTGTCATATCTTGGTCGTCGTGACCTTTATTGCGTGATCCACTGACCTTTGACACTGCGCCCCACCTACCCTCCATCGCTCTTCTCTCTCACTTCTCCCCCCCCCCCCCCCCGATCTTTACTCACCCCCCCCCCCCCCCCCCCCAACTTAAACTTAAACTTGATATAATAATGTGACACAATGGGAATGCAAATCACTCTTGAAGACATTGCCGAAAGGGCGATGGGGTTATGGAACTGATGAAATCAGCAGATGAAAAGATCTTCTCTTTGCCTTTTCCTCCCCTCCCCTCTTACACCTGCCCTCATCCACATTCTCTCTCTCTCTCTCTCTCTCTTGATCTCTCTCTCTCCCCCCCCCCCCCCCCCCCCTTCCGTGGGCTACGTGTTTTACGAACGTCTCCATGATCTGCTGCTCGCATTTTGCATGTGTTCCGTCTCGAGTGTCTGATTCATGGTTATTCTCCATGTTCTTACCCTTCTCAGGTTCGGTCGCCCATATCCTCATCTCTCTCTCTCTCTCTCTCTCTCTCTGTGAAGGTGGAGGGTAGATAGTGTTATCCCCCCCCCCCCCCCCCCCCCCCAGCATGAATAGAATTGTGATTGATTGCCGTGCTTCAAGTGGGGAACATAAAGCATTGCTGTGTTGAAAATCATGCACAGCATCTTTGCTTCCGTCGTCTCCATCTCTCGCACCCCCCTCTCACCCTCTGTCTCTCGCGCTACGATTCTCACTGTTCCACTTTCCTCTCCCCCTCTCGCTCTGCTCTGCCTTGTTCGCTTTTTCACCTTCTCTGTCAGTCGGTCGACTTGGGGCTGTAAATCATCTGAATCATTTCCGTGAGTTACCTTTGCTTCCGGTAGAAGAAAAATCCTATAAAACATCCCCCTCCCTTCTTTACCCTTCTGTGTCTGTCTGTCTCCTTCACGCCCCCTATCGAGTGTGGAAGAAGGAAAATTCTGACAAATCTGATATGCGTGATTTAATAAAAAAAAAAGTACATTTTTTTCCCCCCCCTTTTGACCGAATTCTTTATAATGTCATATTGTACATACGATCTCTGCGTTAGTTTTTAGTGTTTTGTTCTTGTTGTTTTGTTTGCCGAGCTGTCAAAATGACGCTATAGCTCGGGAACTGCAAGCTTCCTTTTCAGACGTCATGAAGTGAGGAAACTATCACACAGAATTATCGCTGTGACAGCGTCATTAACTGACTGACACGAAACGACACCACGAGAAATAGGCCTAAGGGAGTGATGACGAATTCAGATACAGCTGGCTAAAAAGAATGTGCTTCACAGAATCTTTCACACACGACCTATTCCATTCCGGATGGTCGTGGTTATGAGGATGCCTGCGATGGAAATAGCATGCTAAGCTCTGCTTCGTTGGCCATCTGGGTGAGAATTACATGCGAAGTTCTGCTTCTTTGGCAAACTTGCTGAAGATGTCATGCGAATTTTTGTTTCTTTGGCAATCTTGTTTAAAATGACATGTAAAGTTCTGCTTTGTGAAGTTCTATTTCTTTGGCAAGCTTGGCAAAAGTGGCATGCCAAGTTCTGTTTCTCTGGCAACCTTGGTGAATATTACATGTGAAGTTCTGCTTCTTTGGCAACTTTGGTAAAAAATCACATGCGAACTGCTGCTTCGTTGACTAAGAAGTTCTGCTTCTTTGACAATCTTGGTGAAAATCACATGCGAAATTCTGTTTTCTTTGGCAACGTTAATGAAAATTACATGTGAAGTTCTGCTTTGTGAACTTTTGTTTCTTTGGCTACCTTGCTGAAAATAACATATGAACTGCTGTTTCTTTGGCACCTTGGTAAAAATTACATGTGAGATTCTGCTTCTATGAGAACTTTGGCAAAAATCACATGTAAAGTTCTACTTTGTGAAGCATCTGCATCTTTAACTATCATGTTGAGAATCACATGTGAGGCTCTGCTTCTTTGTGAACCTTGGTAAAAATTACGTGCAAAGATCTACTTCTTTGTCAGCCTTGGTAAAAATCACATGTGAGGTTCTACTTTGTGAAGGTCTGCTTCTTTGGCAACTTTGGTGAAAACTACATTCAAAGTTCTGCTTCTTTGTCAACCCTCAGAGTGTTAAGCTTACAACAAACAAACAGAGTCTACCTGCATCTTCCACTGACATCTTTACCATCAACAGGGCCTTGTTTGGGCTGGGAAGACTTCATCATAGACATAATGGGACGAGAGAGAGAGAGAGAGAGAGAGAGAGAGAGAGAGAGAGAGAGAGAGAGAGAGAGAGAGAGAGAGAGAGAGAGAGAGACTGAATACTGATGCCATTTGATCGTTCAAGAATGTGAGCAATACCGAATGGCTTGGACATGATATGGAAAGATTTTTATACGATGTAACCGCCTACACTGTTTTCAAGCTATAAAGAGACAAGCAACACACTCCCGTCATTATCCGAAACGATTGGGGTGTGTGGAAGGTTTATATGACAATCGGATGGAATACGTGTTTTTCTTAAAAAAGAAAATCGCAGTAGCGATGAACAAAAGAGGGACTGAAAAAAAAATGCCATGGGGTATTTCGACGACAACAAACATCTCTTTTATAGAGAATGATTTTACAGCGGAGGCGAACAAACACATTGTATACCCACCTCTTCCTTCCTCCCACTATATCCCTCTCCCCCCCCCCCCCCCCCCTCCTCCCTGTTTTTCTCTCCCCCCCCCCCCCTCCCCCCTCCCCCTTCATCTCTGCTTGCCTTCTTCCGGAACGAATAAGGAGGATTTCAACATTTCGTCACTTTTTTTTTCTGTGTGCATTTCCTTACAGTATTTTCAAACAATCCTGGCAGCTTTTCAAGACAGATAATGACGTAGGGATTCCAGACGAGACGAAGAAAAATTAGGTTTGTATCCAAGTATTCAGATAGTTCAAAGACAACTCTCAAGGGAAACACCAGTTGAAAATACGTTTCCAATTAAAAAAAAAAAAAAAAAGGTGGAAAAATGACCTTTTCCACCCTGTTTTTCTCATTTTTTTATTTTTTCATTGTGTAATCCTGTGGTCAAACTCACATTGTTGTTTCCAATTAAGTAAAATTAAAGAAAAAAATGTGGGGTGTTGAGTCTATCTCAAGTGTGACATCACGAAGACGGTTGACGATGGCATCACTATCTACCCCAAACCAAATTTTGATCGTTTGTATGGAGGTAGGAAATCCTGAGATATGATTTCCCATTCAGTTCACGGTAGAGGGTCTCGGAGGGGTTTCGTGAGGAGAAAATAAACCATGGTTGAAAACGTGATTACCGAATTTGGTTGATCGCTTAGACCAAAACAAGTCTGTCTTTCGGTCTGTTCATCTACCGATCGGTCTGTCTGCCAAACTACTCTCTCTCTCTCTCTCTCTCTCTCTCTCTCTCTCTCTCTCTCTCTCTGTCTGTCTATGCCTCCATCTATCTATCTATCCATCTGTCTATCTGTTCCTGTCTATCTATCTGTCTTTCTACCTACCTACCTACCTGTCCATCTGTTTGCCTATCTATCTATCTGGCCATCTATCTCTCTGTCTGTCTGTCCATCTATCTATCTCTCTATCTATCCATCTATCTGTCTGTCTGTCTGTCTCTTTCTAGTGGACCATTTATCTTTCTATCCATTCATCTATCCTATCTACCTATCTCTCTCTCTCTCTCTCTCTCTCTCTCTCTATATATATATATATATATACATATATATATCTACATATATGTCTGTCTCATCGTCGGTCTATCAATCTATCTGTCTGTCTGTCCATCTATTTATCTATCTCTACCTGCTCATCTGTCTATGTATCTGTCTGAATATATATATATATATATATATATATATATATATATATATATAGAACACCACAGAATTATGGACTGTGGTGTGTCTCTATCTGACGCCAAGTGCACAGACTCGATCAGCCGTGTCTCCCTGATGAGTCCGATCCAGCGGACGAAAGGCCTCGGAGCAGGCGATACACATAGATCTGCCTTCGAGAGAGATTGCGATAGTTTCCTCATGCAGCTAGTGAAGGGTTATTATATTTATGATATACATTTTCCCATTTACTTTTTTTTTTTTTTTATCTCTCTCAATTTCAAATCTTTACCAAATCATTACTATAATGATGGAAGAATTGTTAACCTGCACTTGTTTTCCCCCACTACTTAATTGTTCAGCATTATATATATATATATATATATCAATTTTTGTTCTTCTTAAAACGGAAAAGGCAGAGGAGTTGAATTACCACTTTCCGCGGTCACTGAGGAGAAACAATCAGGTTTCGAACTACCGGTATCTGACCAGGAGTTATATGTTAGTGAGCTTCATCCCCATTGGAGATGGTCTCCCGCTTCAGAGACTATAAGCTTGCTGAAGGTTCATTTTGAGAAGCATTTATCATTCCTCATTCACCCACTCAAGTGCATACTGTCAGTTAGGCAGAATCATCTACCATTGCAGATATGAAGGTTTATCACCCCCCTATTTCTATATAATCTGAGACATAAGAGCAAGCTTTGTTTATAATTCAATATTTCTTGCAGTCATTGCAACACCTAGCTGCTCTGTAAGTTGCTGGAATGGTGCTCGGTACTTATCCTTGGAAATTTATTGTTTTATTTGTAATTTAGTCCCTTGCGGATTCATTCCAAGAACTGGCCCTCAGCACTTGTGTCTTAAGAGGTTACCTTTCTATATTTTCTACTTTTCACAAGAAAATGTAGCTTGTTTTGCTCTTTCATGATTTTCTTTTGCTTCTTAGGTGGCACCTTTGGTTAGTTTTTTTGAAAACTCAACAAACATACTACGGTATTGCACACCAGCCTTTTTTTCTGGTATAGCATTCTTCTTAAAACGGAAAAGGCAGAGGAGTTGAATTACCACTTTCCGCGGTCACTGAGGAGAAACAGTCAGGTTTCGAAATACCGGTATCTGACCAGAAGTTATATGTTAGTGAGCTTCATCCCCATTGGAGATGGTCTCCCGCTTCAGAGACTATAAGCTTGCTGAAGGTTCATTTTGAGAAGCATTTATCATTCCCCATTCACCCACTCAAGTGCATACTGTCAGTTAGGCAGAATCATCTATCACTGCAGATATGAAGGTTTATCACCCCCCTATTTCTACAATCTGAGACATAAGAGCAAGCTTTGCTTATAATTCTCTCTCTCTCTACATATATATATATATGTATCTTACTATCTTTATGTTATTGATTGCCGCAAAACAACAACCACCACAACAACAGAGGTGAAAGGTTGCAATAATCTCACTTCTGACTCCCCTTCTTACCCTCTGAAGTCCCCCATCTTTGATAGCAGCAAGAAAAGTGTTGCCTACAAGGGGTGAGAGACCGGTTAGGACAT
>JADBJO010000169.1:765000-767500 GCA_016801955.1 Conus betulinus
ATTCAATTATAAACAAAGCTTGCTCTTATTTCTTAGATTGAAGAAATAGGGCGGGGGGGGGGGGTGGGGGGGGGGGGGGGGGGGAGGGACGGAGGAGAGATAAGCATTCATGCCTATAGTGGTAGATAATTCTGCCTAACTAACAGTATGTGATTGAGTGGGTGAATGAGGAATAATAAATGCTTCTCAAAATGAGCCTTCAGCAAGCTTATCCTTGGAATTTATTAGTTTATTGTAATTTAGTCCCTTGTGTATTCATTCCAAGAACTGGTCCTCAGCACTTGTGTCTTAAGAGGTTATCTTTTTATATTGTCTCCTATTGACAAGAAAATGTAGCTTGTTTTTGCTTTTTCATGATTTCTTTTGCTTCTTAGGTGGCACCTTTGGTTGATTGTTTGAAAACTCAACAAACATACTACGGTATTGCACACCAGCCTTTTTCTGGGATAGCATTCTTCTTAAAACCGAAAAGGCAGAGGAGTCAAGTTATCACTTTCCGCGATCATTGAGGAGAAACAATCAGATTGCGAAATGCCGGTATCTGACCAGGAGTTATATGTTAGTGAGTTTTGCTCCCCATTGGAGATTGTCTCCCCCTTGGAGACTAAAAGCTTGCTGAAGGCTCATTTTTGAGAACATTTATTATTTTTTTCATTCAGCCGCTCATGCACATACTGTTAGTTAGGCAGAATTATCTATCACTGCAGCTATGAATGCTTCTCTTTCCCTATTTCTTCAATCCAAGATTGTCTCCCCCTTGGAGACTAAAAGCTTGCAGAAGGCTCATTTTGAAAACATTTATTATTTCTCATTCACCTGCTCATGCACATACTGTTAGTTACGCAGAATTATCTATCACTGCAGCTATGAATGCTTCTCTCTCCCTATTTCTTCAATCCAAGACATAAGAGCAAGCTTTGTTTATAATTATATATATATATATATATATATATATATATGTATTCACGCATATGTGTGTGCATGTGTGTATTCATACTGCAAAGCAAATTTACATCTATCTATCCATGTGTCTGTTAGTCTGTCTGTCTGTCTGTCTATCCAACTCTAACAAGCTGATATCTACATGTCTGAGAGGAACGTGAATTCAGCTTAATTAAGGGAATGGGGTTTCCAAGCCGAAGTCCCAGCCACCCAGGTTGGAGCAGTGGACTCTTCAGCCTGAAACGGCTCGCAATTCCTGATTTAGAGAGAACTACAGAGCAATAAGGTAGCTCTTCTTCCCATTCTGAAATAATGACACACCCGTAACACCGAACGAATGCTGCCTACGGCACCAAATCGCCCAGCACAAATGCCAGCACGGAGCAAACGAGGAGACATTCCCCAAAACGATGTTCAAACTTGCCCATCTATCCTGTACTAGACAAATGTACACAGCGGCAACAACTGGAGTAACCTACGCAACTTTTTTTTTCATCTTCGACATAGTCAAACAAATACAGGGACGAACAGTAGCAATGCAGGTAATCTTGGTTTGGCTGAGCAGCAGCAAACAGTAATTAACAAACATAGGTTAAGTCCTCCAATTGTGAAATAATCATGCACTCATACTTCCAAACGAATGCTGCTTACAATACCAAATCGCCGAGCACAAACGCCAACACAGAACACACAAAGATTGGTGCTGTGTACATGTGTCCGGTACAGGGTATACGGGCAGCTTGGAACACCCTATGTTTGGGATGTCTCCTTGTTTGCTCTGTGTGCTCTTTGTTGGCATTTGTCCTAGGTGATTTGGGGTCGTAAACTTCATTCTTTTAGTCTTATGGTGTGTAATCATTCCATAGTGGCTGAAAGTGTTACCGTATTTCTCCATCATTTAGTGTTTATTCTTCCCTTTCATTTAACATTTCCTTTAAGAAATCTACAGGTCAAGCAGTCACAAAGACTTTCAGGTGGATATGGTCTAGAAGGAGCAAAAGTGAAGTTCACAAGGCTCGAATTTCCCAACTCAGAACAGACTTCCAACAGAGATATGGGTACGATACCCACCTTAAAAGGCAATGCCGTCAGTCGCCCATCCATCTTAAAAGACAATGCCGTCAGTCGCCCATCCATCTTAAAAGACAATGCCGTCAGTCGCCCATCCATCTTAACAGGCAATGCCGTCAGTCGCCCATCCATCTTAAAAGACAATGCCGTCAGTCGCCCATCCATCTTAACAGGCAATGCCGTCAGTCGCCCATCCATCTTAAAAGGCAATGCCGTCAGTCGCCCATCCATCTTAAAAGACAATGCCGTCAGTCGCCCATCCATCTTAAAAGGCAATGCCGTCAGTCGCCCATCCATCTTAAAAGGCAATGCCGTCTTTCGCCCATCCATCCAGTGAGGTGAAGATTTGAATACCAGCAGCGTCAGGGAAAAAAATCTGACAGCAGAATGGCACCTAAGAGTCATGACCTGGATGCTACCCTGCCCCCTCAGAGTGTAAAGAGTCAGGGGCCGCACACTTGTCTGATGGAGGTTTCTTCATTGAGAA
>JADBJO010000169.1:772500-777500 GCA_016801955.1 Conus betulinus
ATCTGCATGCTCTAATCCGTATGCAATAATCTATATGCTCTAACCGTATGCACTTATCTGTATGCACTAATCTGTATACTCTAATCTCTATGCACTAATCTGTATGCTCTAATCTGTATGCTCTAATCTGTATGCACTAATATGTATGCACTAATCTGTATGCTCTAATCCGTATGCACCAATCTGTATGCTCTAATCTGTATACTCTAATCTGTATGCACTAATCTGTGCTCTAATCTGTATGCACTAATATGTATGCACTAATCCATATGCACTAATCTGTATGCTCTAATCCGTATGCACTAATCTATATGCACTAATCCATATGCACTAATCTGTATGCTCTAATCCGTATGCACTAATCTGTATGCACTAATCTGTATACTCTAATCTGTATGCACTAATCTGTATGCACTAATCTGTATGCTCTAATCTGTATGCACTAATATGTATGCACTAATCTGTACGCTCTAATCCGTATGCACTAATCCGTATGTACTAATCTTTATGCTCTAATCCGTATGCGATAATCTGTATATACTAATCTGCATGCACTAATCTGTATGCACTAATCCGTATGTACTAATCTGTATGCACTAATCTGTATGCACTAATATGTATGCACTAATCCGTATGCATTAATCCTGTATGTACTAATCTGTATGCACTAATATGTATGCACTAGTCTGTATGCTCTAATCCGTATGCACTAATCCGTATGCACTAATCTGTATGCTCTAACCTGTATGCATTGATCTGTATGCACTAATCTGCATGCTCTAATCTGTATGCACTAATCTGTACGCTCTAAATGTATGCACTAATCTGTATGCACTTATCTGTATGTTCTAATCTGCATGCATTAATCTGCATGTGCTAATCTGTATGCTCTAATCTGTATGCTCTGAACTTGAGGAAAGTATTTGTTTGCTAATTCAGTTGTAAATCTGACATGGAACTATTACCTTGCACATCGCCACAATGACACATGTTAACATCCTGCTAAATGTGCTGCTATTCAGCACAACACATTCCCTCCCTCAGATTGTGGTGAACTTGCGACAGTCTCAAATGTGAAAGTACGTAAATTGTACGGTCTGAAAAAGAAGCTTTGAGACTGAAGAAAGACGGAAGTTCTCTCTCTCTCTCTCTCTCTCTCTCTCTCTCTCTCTCTCTCTTCCACACAGAACACTGAACACACACACACACACACACACACACACACACACACGCACACACACACACACACACACACAGAGGTTCTGCTACTCAAATTGGGCTTATAAAGAAGAAAAGGAAGGCAGTCAAAAGATGAAACACGCTCATATCTCACTCAGCAGGTGAGAGAATCAGCACAAAAATGCGAAAGCTCACACTATCCTGTCTCCTTACCTTTTCTTCGTCGTTTGACTCACTTCCTTCCTCCCCCTCTCTCTCTTTCAAAATACAAACCATTGCCCCTCTCCTGTCTTCCTGTTCCTCAAGCGTTACACAAATAGACACATACACGCACCCTCTAAGACACTCGCACACAAATCCCCTATATGTTTTTTCTTTCTCTCTCTGTTCACACACACACACACACACACACACACACACACACACACACACACACACCACTACCACCACCACCACCCACTCACCCATCCTCTCTTCCACTCAATCAATCACACGCACGCGTCAATACCTCCGATCCCTACCCTACCCACCAACACGAACGCTTACAGTAAGATACACTGCTCTGCAAAAAATGCACACATATATCATTCATGGTTACATAGAAGAATGCATGCATTGTTGCCGATATGTAAACTCTCACTGTCGTTGTGAAAAAGCGAACTGCATCAAGCATTGTAGTTTGCACTTGTTCTGGGTTGAAAATAAAACGAGAGAAGGAAAGATCTTGAAATATGTGTAGGTTGAACAGCGAGACACCGACAGACAGACAGACAGACAGACAGACAGACTGACTGACTGACCGACTGACAGACAGACAGGCGCACAAAAACGACACAGACCAAAGACAGGTACGGATATACATGGACAGAAGGTAGTCGTTGAAACAGGCAGGCACAGACATCACCAAGCACGCAGACCGATGGACAGGCAGACAGACAAACACAGGGTAGGGTGCTGAGTGGAGAGAACGATCGTCCAAAGGTGCAGAGAGCTGAAGATTCAAACGTCCTCTATCATAGAACTCTAACCAGAGGGGATTTATGCTTATAATTTGATCATCCAGAACATCTTACATTGCATTTTGTTTACAACGTATCATCGTACTCGATTTTATTAATGGCAGGGTATTTTATATCGTCCATAGTATTATCTGGCTGACCACAAATTTGTTGACTCTTCTTCATTTGTTTCATTCATTCCCAATATGTTGGTCTTGCTGTCTTCTTCAGGAAGTATTGCACAATCGTAACAATGTCATCCCAGACTGCCTCATGTCCAACAAAAGGATGGATTCATCAGCTGAACATGCTGTTTCCGAATATGTTAAAGCTTGGCCAGGTTTTCAGCAAGAAAGCTAAGTAGCTGTGAAAAGACACGGGGGCAAAGGGGAGGGGTGGGGGGAGACTTACGTAATTACATGCACATGTGCCCAGCTTACCCTTCTGCCACCCACCCTTCTCCTCACACTCTCCAACATCAACGCTTTACACACACACACACACACACACACACACACACACACACACACGACTTGCCTGCATGAAGCAAAAAAAAAACATGTTACTTTAATTAAACTGACACATGCTGCGTTTCTTGAACTGGAACGGCTGGCCTATTCAACAAATAATATCAATAACATAGACACAACAGCTCGAAGAAAACGACTTGACAAGACGAAATGGGAAATATGGGAATGGGCGGGTGGGGAATGCCATTTATCCAGAAAACACAGACATCCCGCTGATCAATAACACGAACCTGCGGCTCAGCTCAGGGACTGGGAGATAGTGACAGGATGGGTAAATGAAAGGGAGGGAGGGTGGAGGGCGTCACAGTGATTATCCAGAGGCCATGGTCGTTAAAACTGGCCAAAGTAGCTGAGGCGTGAAGCATGGCTGGGGGGAGGTATAGCAACTGGACAGTGGAAGCCGATTTCACGCGTGAGTGGAAAGAATGGACACCTGAGCTGTTTACAGAAGATGAATTCTATGAAGCGATAGCAGAGTTCATAGCCATGATCTTTGGGTCAGCCCCCTCGCTTCCATTCCCTCTTCCTCAACTTCTCCGTAACATCTTTGTTTCTTTAACTGTCACATGCCTGCAGTTATAAAACTTGTGTTTCTCGACAATTCTGCTTCTCATCAGACTGCTAAGGATGGGTTAAAAATGAATTGGTGAAGAACATCAGTTATAAATTCTCTGGGTGGCTGTTGGCCCACATTGCTTGCATGTGCAAGCACACAAACACGTCGCACATTCATCACACACACACACACACACACACACACACACACACACACACACACACACAAGCAGACACACATGCTCGTTCACAACCTTCACACACAAACACACACACACACACACACACACACACACACACACATGGAGATATGCTTGTTTACACACACACACACACACAGACACACACACACACTCACTTCCCCACCCCAGAGAGAGAGAGAGAGAGAGAGAGAGAGAGAGAGAGAGAGAGAGAGAGAGAGACAGACTCAATGACTCAATGATATTTTAATGTCAATAGCTGTACAGCTGTTATGACATGGGGGCGTGAACTTATTACCCACATAAAGGAAAAGTTTCTGAACAAAATGTACCCAACAAGTCAAATTTGTAGACATCAGTGTGCACACTCACACACTCAAGGTCCAACGTTTTAAAGTTGTGTTGGTCAAAAGCAAAACACAAAAACAACGGCATCTCATAAAACATTACCATTGATTGTCACAGAATCAATGACCATCAGGCACTGAATAGAAAATAATGTTTACAAGAGGAAATCAGGTTGGAAGTGACATTTTTTTCTGATTTTACTAGCTTCAGCAATATAAATTACTAAGGATTTGATCAGCGATTCGTTTTCAAGTGTCAATATATGAAGCAGATTGCAATTTTGCACAACAGGCACCTGAAACAAGCTAAATATTCCGCGAATATGTCGGTAAGCATCACAGTGGTATAAAAAGTGACTCTCACCTTCAATGACGTTTGCTTTGCAGACTGGACAGTATTTACTGTTGCTGTATCAAGCATAAAACATTTATGTTGGCAAAAAGACCTAATGTTCTTGTTCGAAATCTTGCCAGTGCGCTTCTGTGCCATCTGTTACCACCGATAAATATTTTTCAGGTTGCAGGTTACTGTTAAATAAGAAACCATCTGTATTTTTCATTTCCTTCCATGTGAGAGTGCCAGTTTTGTTGAAACATACAGATCAATCTGTCTTTAAATTCTGAGATAAACAATTCATCGTTTCCTACTTCTTGGCTTAGCCAGACAATGCCAAACCCATTTTCAGTCAACAGTGTCTTTACATTGGATACCCAGTTGAACTTTCCATTCTCGTGCTGTTGCAACAACATTTTGTACGCCTGTTTACAAAACTTGTGTAAGGTAGTTTTAACAGTTTCATCCAATATTTAATACATTTTATATAGGTGTGTATATATAAAGGATATCTTCCAGTTTCCGCATAAACCATTTTGTTAGAAGAATGTAAGGGAACACTTAGGAAACGCTTGATGAGAGAGAGAGAGAGAGAGAGAGAGAGAGAGAGAGAGAGAGAGAGAGAGAGAGAGAGAGAGTTAGCACACTGTGACATTGGCTTTCTAGAGCACTGGTGCCGGTCAGGTAGCTGAGACTGTGTAAGAGAGAGAGAGAGAGAGAGACAGAGACAGAGACAGACAGACAGAGACAGAGACGGAGACAGACTGACAGACAGACAGACAGGCAGATGGACAGACAGACGGACAGACAGAAAGACGGACAGAGAACAAGAGGGCAAAAATAGAAGAGCGGACACT
>JADBJO010000169.1:785000-790000 GCA_016801955.1 Conus betulinus
ATGGACAAAGGCATGTCCCGAAGGGGGATCCTTTGTTTTGCACCCCTATATATAAACTGAGGGAAGACAACGTCAGGGGAGAACAACACAGAGAGAGAGAGAGAGAGAGGAAGCAGGGAGAGAGAGAGAGGGAGAGAGAGTGAGCAGGACGGACTAGGGTCAAGAGAAACGTGGTCTGGGAGATAGAAGAGACAGCAAAGTCTTAGGGTTAAAGACAAGCTGGAAGAGAAGAAAACCTAAGTTTGAAACCCAGAGGTGGGTGAAGACAGACAAACTGAATTTGAACCCAGAGGTGGGTGAAAGAGACGAAGAAGAAGAGTTCTACGTCGAGATCCCAGAGACGGCCACGAGGACCCAGTCCTGATACCTGGAGCCAGTCAACCAAGGGCTTCACCATCAAGCAGTGCTGAAGAAGAAGACGTGAAGAGACTTTTTCAAGAACTGTGGTGTGGTGTGAAAGCGTGGTTGTGTGTGTGAAAACCTGGCCAGGTAAGAAGTCATTTTATTATAACCCGGGGTTAGGAAGTATTGATCTTTTATGTGTTGATTTGTCATTTTTGATGGATTTTATGTTGTTGATTTGATTTGTTTTTGTGTAATTGGATTTTCATGTTTGATTATAAGTAGCATAGAAATTGTATTTCTTGTTCTCAGTCGTGTTAGGAGAGAAACGAATGCGTGACATCCCATTCCCAGAGAGAGGTGAATGTTTGGTGGGCGCATGAGTGTGCATATGCGTGTATGAGTGCAGAGATAACCTTTCTAACGCGATGGTGGTACTTCGAATGAGACTATAAACCGAGGTTCCGTGCGTGGACGCACGCATAACATCTTGCACACACGTAAAATCTCGTCACCAACTTTCGGAAGAGAAGGCCAGTTTGGCCGTTGATATGGATGACACGTTACACATAGCATGCACCTTGCGTGAGAAATGGAAAGAATGAAGGAGGAAGTAAGGAAATTGAGTGAATGATATTGACAGGATGGACACGGGAAACGACTGAATGAAGCGCCAGTTGGCAGCTCTTCAGTCGGCACTACCAGGCAGACAGCCCGTTGTGTAAACTACTGTGGGTTGTAAAGCGCTTAGAGCTTGGTCTCCTTCCCTCCTTCCTTCCCCTCTCTCTCGCCTTCCCTCCCCACTCCTCTCCGTCCCACCTCTTCTTTGCTTCTCTCTCTCCCTCCCTTCCTACCTCCTTCCCCTCCCTGCTGCCCCCCCCCCCCCCTCTCTCCCCATCTCCCTCCCTCCCTCCCTAACTCTTTCTCCTCCCTCCTCCCCTACTCCCTCTGTCTTATACAAACGTGTCAGCGACTTACGTTTGTGATCAGAATGACCTGACGTGACCAGAACAATCCACCAGAAGTGGACGCATGCTTAGAACTCGATGATCGCAGAAGTCAAACGAGTGCATGCTTCTGATGACAGAGAAAACAGCGTGCAGTGGACACGGCCAATCATTTTCTGTCCGTTGGCAGCTAATCTGGCAAACGTTGATTTCCCCAGCGACTCTGGACATCTGGTCTGCCATGGATCGTATTCAGGCTGCCAGTGGTACCGCTTTATTATCCTCGCCAGAACAAATGACTGAAGGCGTTAAAAAGAAAAAAGCGGCTATGATTTCATCACAAAAAGACACGGTCTGTTTAGAAACGTTTCTGCCTAATGTTTTTTAAAAAATTTCTTTGGTATGGTCGTGCTTGTCGTTTCTTGTCAATCAAAATATATACGCCTTTCAAGAAATATCCGAAGGCCTCGACAAATCGAAACCAGTGCTGCAAAATATTTAGGCGTGATTATAGACAGTCGTCTCAAATGGAAAGAACATTACAATTTAGTATGTAAGAAAGCAAACAACAACTTAGCTTTCTTATACAGGAACATCAAACACACTGCCCCCAAAAGGTTAAGGACGACTGCTATAAAACTCTGGTTAGACCAGTACTGGAATATGGTTGCTCAGTCTGGGATCCTTACAATCTAAAGGACACTGATAACCTCGAAAAGATTCAGAGAGAGAGCAGCACGGTTCGTAACAGGGAAACCATATCAGAGAGAAAGGGAATACTAGGAAGAACATGAGGAAATTAGAATGGAAAACCTTAGAAGAGAGAAGAGCCTTTATTAAACTTAATACCTTCTTCAAAGGCAGAGCTAAACTAGTTAATTATCCCAATGGAACAACTAGTATTTAATAAAAGTAGCACCAGGAGTGGCGGTCAATCTTATGCCATACCTGCATCAAATATTGACAGCCATCTACATTCGTTTTTATCCTAGTTCTGTAAGGCTGTGGAACTCACTGCCGGGTGCCATCAAGATTGCCACAAATGCAGTCTCTTTTAAAAATCAAATTGATAAGACAATCTTGAGATCTGCATATTGATTGACTTTTCTATTTTAAACTTCCCCATATATTTTATGGTTACCTAGGCCTAAACTGGCCATTGCTTTCCTTTTAAATATCATGTGCGACCCCTTGTTGCCTAATTTTGCTCCAGGGGCCAACAGGCCGAGTCGCATTCTCTTTTCTTTAACATGCGCGCTGGTGACCCTACTCATTTTTGAGTGCGCTAGCTTTTAAGGAAGAAGAAGAAGAAGAAGAAGAAGAAGAAGAAGAAGAAGAAAAAAAAAAAAGAAGAAGAAGAAGTTCAATGTTGCATAGATCACGTCAATCGTAATACAGCACAATACAATCTAGTGCAATAACGCATAATACAAGATTATATAAAGCAATATAACAGAATGCACTTTACCTAATATTGTTCAGCATCTTACAATATACTTTAACCTAATATTGTTCAGCATCTTACAATATAGTACCATATCATACAATGCATTTCAATATTGTACAACACAGTATAACGGTGCACATTACACATCACACTATCCTACCATATTGAATGGTGCCATGTAAACGGTACAAAAGAGTAGAATACAGAAGATGGGGGGGGGAGGGGGGGGGGGGTTACATTCTAAGAAGAAGAAGAAGGAAGAACAGGAAGAGGAAACCAAGGAGAAGAAGAAGAGAAGGAAAAGGGCAATGGAGTGTGGGGGGGGGGGGGGGGGGGGCACAGAGGGAGGGGTGTATGTATAAAAGACAGAGAGATACGGCAAGAAATAGGAGGAGAAAAAAGACGATGGTTTTGATAACTAAGAGTCACTATAACGCTGCGCACATTTACGTGCCCTAATACACACTTTGAATTTCAACCTGTCTATGGTTGGCTGTATTCAGATCATTCCACGATCTTGCTGAAGAAAGTAGATGAGGCAAAAAGAAAACAATAGAAGAAATGTATAAGAACAAAGAGCGAAGAAGAAGGGAGAACATGAAAGTTTAAGATAGCTTGCGTCCTCAACACACACACACACACACACACACACACACACACACACACACACACACACACACACACACTCACACTCTCTCTCTCTCTCCATATGTATGTGTGTGTGTGTGTGTGTGTGTGTGTGTGTGTGTGTGTGTGTGTGTGTGTGTGTGTGTGTGTGTGTGTGTGTGTGCATGTGTGAGCATGCGTGCGTGAGTGCGTGTGTGTGCATGCATGTGTGTGTGTGTATGTGTTCGTGGGTGTATGTGCGCGCGCACGTGCGAGCGAATACACTGATTTTACCACTGCATCCATCTTATGCACCCATTTAAGCTTTTCTTTCATTTTTTTTCTCCTTCCTGTTTCTATTTGATTTGCACAGTGGTTCCATTTCAGATATTCAAGAGATAAAAACCGCAAGATGAGTTAAGGGCGTCATAAACTTCGATCGGCGTTTTTCACCAAATTCAATTTTAATCCGTCCTTAGCAGCATTGAGGAGCAGAGTCACTGAGATGCCCCATGTTTATAACTGCAAACATGAAACAGTAAAAGAAGACACGGGCGTTACATGGAAGGCAGGGAGGGGAGGGAGGGGGGGGGGGGGGGGGGAAGAGAGATGGTGATAGCCCAAGAACCATTGCCAGGGAATTTTGATATTGCGTCGCGGAATCAATCCTCTTTACACAGCTCGGGGTTTCATTCGTTCGACATGTGTGTGAACTCAGCTTCAACGGTCCAGCTGCTTTACCTCCTCTAGCTCTGCTTTCCTGCCTCAGCTAGTTTGGCCAGATTTAACGACCATGGACCCTGGATAATCACTTTGCCACCCCCACCCGCCACCGTCCCTCCTGCTACCCCTCTCATTTATTCCCATCTCCCATTCCTTATCCCTGAGCCTGGAGCAGGTTCATGTTATTGATCAGTCACAGATCTGTGTTTTCTGGATAAATGGCTTCCCCCACCTGCACATTCCCATATTTCTCTTCCCAGCTCGCCAAGTCGATTTATTCCAGCTTTTGTGTCTGTATTATTGATATTCATTTTTTAATAGGCCCGCCATTCCGGTCCAGGAAAAGCAACATGTGTTAGTTTGATTTTAGTACGCTTTTTGCTTCATGCCTACATGTCTCGTCTTGTGTGTGTGTGTGTGTGTGTGTGTGTGTGTGTGTGTGTGTGTGTGTGTGTGTGTGCGTGCGTGCGTGTGTGTGTGCGTGCGTGCGTGCGTGCGCACGCACACACACACACACACACACACACACACACACACACGCATATATACACACACACGTGCAAGCGATCAACACACACAAAACACAGAGAGAGAGAGAGAGAGAGAGAGAGAGAGAGAGAGAGAGAGAGAGAGAGAGAGAGAGAGAGAAACGCGACCATGACCTGTGTGTCAAAAAGCTTTTTCATGTTTTCATGCCATTTTCAGCCCAGCCGCCCTCACAAGCCATCAGATCTGTCATTCCAGGTCACGTTTCACGGCCCAGTGCGGCTGCAAAGGATCTACATTTGACTGTCCAGAAATAAGCTAAAAATAGCACACCATTCATTACCATTGATCTTTTATATAAACATTTAAAATTATGTCTGAAGGAACATCTTTAAAGACATTCTTAGGAGTCTGATGTATTGAGCTCATGTCTCAGGACTTGCATGTTT
>JADBJO010000169.1:795000-815000 GCA_016801955.1 Conus betulinus
GAAAGTTCCCATGGAGTTCACCCTACCACATTTCATCAGAAGCTGTTAACATTCAATTTTTGCCACATCACTACAGAGAAGGAGAAAACACCACTCTCTAAAACAACAACAACAACAACAACAACAACAAAAACATAGGAACACACACAGACGTGTAATCTGCCGTAGTGACGTGATCATTCAATGCAACGCCCAGAAAATGGCAGGCTGCCAAATGCAAGCATCAAATACATTTATGAAATCTTAAAGCTATGAGAAAAAAAAAATGGTAACGACCAAATTTCATTGAATGTTGCTAACAGCCTTAATCAAACCAGAATGAAGGTCGTTGAATGTTAGAGTGAAATGCTTCCATGGCAGGTTGCTGAAAGGGCGACCTGAAAGGCAGCATCACTACCTGTGTCAGACACTTCACGTCAGGCGGCGGGAAGGGTGGGTAAGGCGTGTGAGAGAGAGAGAGAGAGAGAGAGAGAGAGAGAGAGAGAGAGAGAGAGAGAGAGAGAGAGAGAGAGAGAGAGAGAGAGAGACAGAGAGAGAGACAGAGAGAGAGAGAGAGAGAGAGAGAGAGAGAGAGAGAGAGAGATGCTCGCGTATCTAAAATTGCACTGACCACCAGAATGACAATTTACTCGAATGACCAGCAACTTCAGCCAACACACCGCGAACGAGAATCGAGACACACACACACACACGCACACACACACACACACACACACACACACACACACACACACACACACAGATTATCATATACTCAGGGGTCAAATTCACAAATGACTAGAAGAAGCAACACGTTTCGACACTAGGATCTTCAACAGGTAAGAAAATCTTTAACAGAGGTTGGGAGACGCCAGCAGTAAATGATAAAAAGGGCAATAACCTTTACCGCCGTGGGAAAGAGCTTAAATATTGATGTTCTTCTTTTATATTTGTCAGGTCAGGCAAACAACAACAACAAAAACTTTGCGATAAGCAACGACACAGATTTCGGTGTTGTGGGCAGATAAGTATCTCACGTCGAATACAACAAGGAGATAAACTGAGTGAGCTTCAGCAGTGGGTCTTGTCTTACTTTGCTTTCATTAGTCTAAACTGTTGAAGTATTTTGGACCGAAAAGCTCAATCTGGCGAGGACAGTAATTCATCTTCTTTGAATTTCTAAAATATTCATCTGCAATCGACGATGAAAGACGTTAGGTAGATTTTGTTCGTCAGGACTAGCTCAATCGCTGTTATATAAATAGCTGCTAGGAAGATAGAATGACCGACAAATTATCTTATCAAACAGAAATGTGAACCCTCCCTAAAACACCAAAGACCAACATTAATTATAGCTCGCAGAAAACACACATACACATATAAACACAAGCAAGTACGTGTGAACATCATCCATAGCATATATGCAAGCTGGTTTGAAAATTGCAGCTAATACAAATCCCAGTTCCGTCTGAAGGTCATGAGATGACATGCCATTCACAACAGACTGTGAAAGTGGGGTGTCCGATGGTTGTGGAAGGGAATTCCAAACAGTTAGACCAATCTTCAATCTTCAAATCTTCAAATTTGTAGGTCAGCCGTCATAGTTGACTATTACTGACCTGTGTGCACAGAGGCGTAAGATAAAATAAACAAAGATCTAATAGGGACAACAAAAAGATGGCTAAAGAGCTGTAAAGTCGCCTTAGTACCCCAACCGCATACCCCTGAGTTCAGCTCCGGGACAGCGAGTTGCGGCAGGAAAAAAAAGAAAAAAAAAGGGTGGGGGGGGGGGGGGGGGGGGGGGGGGGGGGGGGGGGGTACTCAGCTAGCCTAATTAGTATCTGGGGAGGCTTACCCGGTAATCGTGGCGACCCCCAGGTCGTGACCTGGACCGGCACAACCCTGCCCATCATTTACCGTTCAGCTAGTTGGGATAGGGATCTAGGCTGGGATTTTGTTCAGCTCCCTCTTGAATGATACCAAGGACGGAGCCTCTGCTGCTGTTGCAGGTAGGGAGTTCCAGGCTGGGATGGTTGATGGGAAAAAACTGTACTTGTATGGGTCAGAGGAAGTGCCCAGATGAGCGAATTTGTGTTTGTGGTTTGATCTGGTTTTGGCAGGCCCTTTCTTGAGGAATTTGTCAGGAGGTATGTCCACAGTGCCATTGACGATCTTGTACATGAAGGTTAGCCTCTGCCTGCTTCTTCATGCTTCAAGGGGTTCCCATTCCAGATCTTGCAGCATGGCTGTTACGCTGCTGGTCCAGTCATATTTATTGCATACATATCGGGCTGCTCTTCTTTGCACCATTTCGATCTTTTTCTTCTGGCCTGATTTGCACGGACTCCACACTGATGAGCAATACTCCAGGTGACATGAACGAAAACATCGGCCAGCAATGGATTTTGTTATGACAAAGGGAATGCGAAGAAATCGATCATCCACACAAAAACAAACGGAATTTACATCTCCAAACATAAAGACGAAGAATGCCATATAGATAATCAGAGTCAGAGCCAGAGAGCCAGAGATAGATGAGACTAGAAAACAGAAGAGTGGCAGACAGAAAGGTGTGTAGAAAATTCTTCAATTAACATGCAGCCAGTGCAAGGATTTGAGAAGAGGTAGACAACTAGGCATATTCTGTTCGGGAGATGCAAAAATTAGTCTTGCATCACTAGGTTTAAACGAGAGAGGAGTTCCACTGGCGAAAAGCTCCAAGAGTTCCAGATTCAGTTCCGGTGGTGATTTGTCTCTTTCATTCTCTTTCCATCCTCCTCCTCTGAGCAATTGAAGGGTCGTCTGAGAAGAGACGTGACAAGACATCGACATTCGTGTCCAGCGTAGAAATAGTCTCTGACAGAATGGAGAGAGGGGAAGGGGAGTTCGCTGTATGTGGAGCAAGAAGAGGAGAAGAAGAAGAAGAAGAAGAAGAAGAAGAAGAAGAAGAAGAAGAAGAAGAGAGAGAGAGAGAGAGAGAGAGAGAGAGAGAGAGACAGACAGACAGAGAGACAGAGACAGAGAGAGAAACAGACAGACAGACAGACAGACAGAGACAGAGAGAGGAGAGAGTGACACAAGAGGTCACACACACACACACACACACACACACACACACACACACACACACACAGAAGCAGATAGACAGGCAGACAGACAGACAGACAATCCATAAACCTGTGCCCGTGTACCTTTGAATTATATCATACAGCTAAAATTGTCACCGTGTCGATCATTGTGTCGACAAAGATAAATACAATACCTTCCTTTGTCTATGTCCAGTCTCTGCACGCAATATGTGCATGGACGCATTGTTAGCAACGGCAGCCTAACCATAAATGTGTAAGTTGTCTGGGCAAAAAACGCCACTGCATTCATCACTCTCCAAGTGTGCTGTGTTTATCAGAAGGTGACTAGCATTTCCCAGGGCTTTTTTTGTGGTGTGTGATCCATTCAATCAGTTCCCTATTTTTTTGTTTGTTTGCTTGTTTTAAATTCTCTTTTCGTTGCCTTCTCTCTTCCTCTTTCTGCACATATCTCTCCACTCCGTTTTACCCCCCCCCCCCCCCCTCCCCCAAGTAAACTGAAATTGTAAATTATTGGACGGAAAAAAACATACTGAAAACGTCATTGCCGCTGCTGCTGATGTTGATGGTATGCTGTCGTCACTCATCACCAGGCCCTTTCAAAATAAATAAAATGGGGGTAAATATCCTTTCATCTCTTCTCTTTGGTATTTTCCCTCCTAACTTCAAAACCGCTGTCGTCCGCCCTCTTTAAAAAAAATCCAGCCTCGACCAAAACATTCGGAAGAAAGTATCAACCCTGTTTCTAATACTTCTTTCACTTCTAAACTTGTAGAGAAAGCCGTCCTGAAACAGTTAATTCAATATCCATCTCGGGTGCAAGAATCTCTTGGAATCATTTCAGTCTGCCTACCGTTCTGACCACAGCACTGGAACTACTTTTTCCCATAGTCTAAATAGCCATCTGTTCGGTTCTCACTCTTCTTGACTTATCAGCTGCCATCGATACTAAAGACCCTCTCGATCCTTCTTTCCGGACTTCAAAATACATCTGGCATCAACGATACTACCATGAGCTGGCTCGACTCCGTTTAACTGATTTCAATACGTAACAATTAATGGCTATCACTCCCTACCGACCGAACTCAAACACGGTGTCCCAAAGAGGCATGTTCTTGGTCCTGTTCCCATCACGCTATACATTATTCCCCATCATCAACTTCCACAACATTCATTCCATTGCAGAGACACCAAACTTGACACTCCTGAAAATCTGTCTTCTCTTCCGAAAAAAAAAAAAACCCTCACAGCTTGCTTGGTATAAAAAAAAATCCCTGAATGACTCAGAATAAGTTACAGTTAAATCATGACAGAACAGAAACCATGTTCGTAGAATCAAATAAAAACTCTCTGCGATCTCTGTTAATTCAGTCAAACTTAGCAACTCATCCTCCCCCCCTCTTATTTTGCAGCTCGTTCAGATCAAAAACACCGGTGTCATCTTTCATGTAAACATTCATTTCTCAAAGTGATCAGTCCTGCTGTCAACTAGGGCACATTAGTTCTCTTTGGGAACACCTGTCCAACTACGCTACCTCTAAACTGGTCACGTCTCTCATTCTCTTCCACGTCGTCTACTGTAACTTATTTTAACTGCTTTGCCTGCGTTATCTATCCACTCCCTTCAACGAGAACAACATTCCGCCACTCAACTTGCTGTCAGACAAAAAAAAAAAAAAAAATGATCTGATCACATCACTTCAGTCTTTTGCATTGGCTGCCTGTCTGGCTTAGGATGAAATATAACGGCATCAGCTTTAGTCATCGCTATAAATCCATTCACAACTCCGCCCCTTCTCTCTCTGTGATTTTGTTCCACGTTATACCGCATCTCGTTCTCTATGTTCCGCGCCAGGCCCTCTGTTCCCCCGAACTCCCAGATTCAAATGATCAGCCGTCTGCCGCCGCTCTTTCTGTCTCCAGCTCACATACCTGGAACGAGTTTCCTCTTCCTCTTCATGAAAAAACAAACAAACAAACAAACAGTGAACGCTCCTAAGAGTAGCTTCAAAACCTTCCGTTTTTCTAACTGATTTCCCTCTCCCATTTTTCTTCTTCAGTTTATGTGTCTTCGCCCAAATATTCCTTTTGTTGTATTGCAAGTGTGCGAATGATGAGACTGAGAGAGAGAGAGAGAGAGAGAGAGAGAGAGAGAGAGAGAGAGAGAGGGAGGGAGGGAGGGAAAGGGAGAGGGAGAGAGAGAGAGAGAGAGAGGGTGGGAGGTGAAGGGGGCGAAGAGAAGGGATTAGGAAGAGGCGGAAAGAGAGGAAGCTGGACCTAGACAGAGAGAGAGAGAGAGAGAGAGAGAGAGAGAGAGAGAGAGAGAGAGAGAGAGAGAGAGGAGAGACAGAAGAAATAAAGAGACTGAAAGGAGATGGAGAGATTGGGGGAAAGAGCCAGAGGGAGAAATGGAGGAGTGGGAGGGGTTGCTAATATTGAGGGAAAGAGGATACGGACACGGAGAGAGAGAGAGAGAGAGAGAGAGAGAGAGAGAGAGAGAGAGAGAGAGAGAGCGAGAGAGCGAGCGAGCGAGCGCACAGATGCCATGTAACAGAAATGAATATCGTAAAACAGCACATGTTGCAGAGAAGATAATAAAAAGAAACTGCATTGAGTGTAGGCTTCCGACCAGTGTCATATTATGTCAGCAACTGGCGGCCTTCCAGATGGAACTGCCTGTATGATTCATCTGACGTGTACTGGATAAAACAACTTTTCATTACACAAGCCGAACAAATGGACGAACTATACCGAGTCTTTTGAGCCAGGAAAGTTACCAACAGCTCAGTACACACATACAGCATTCATTTACAGCGGATAGCACTAATACATGCAGAGCGCGTCTGCCATTTCGCTTAGATGACTGCAATTTAATTTTTAATTGTTAACTGCAACAACAACAAAGTAACATTTCAAAGCAGGAGGAAATGCATAATTAATTGAAATGCCATTAATTTTTGAGCAAATAGCATTGCAGAATGGACAGGCAGTACACCTGATTACCCGTTGGAAATCCAAACCGGTTTTTTAACCCTTTTTGTTTGGTCAGTGTCGGTTTGTAAAATCGCCGTCTACTGACGACAAGGGTTAATTTGCCGAGAAGATGGCAGTGAGTGACGTCTACTGACGACAAGGGTTAATTTGCCGAGGAGATGGCAGTGAGTGACGTCTACTACTGACGACAAGGGTTAATTTGCCGAGGAGATGGCAGTGAGTGACGTCTACTCACGACAAGGGTCAATTTGCCGAGGAGATGGCAGCGAGTGAGCGTCTACCTCGTCAAGGCACCGCCATTTCCACCCGATGACAGTCCCTATCCACTTACGACAACGAGTCAGTACGGGCTATGGAGAGTGAATCAAACTGAAGTCAGTACGGGCTATGGAGAGTGAATCAAACTGAAGTCAGTACGGGCTGAAGTCAGTACGGGCTATGGACAGTGAATCAAACTGAAGTCAGTACGGGCAATGGAGAATGAATAAACTGAAGTCAGTACGGGCTATGGACAGTGAATCAAACTGAAGTGAGTACGGGCTACGGAGAGTGAATCAAACTGAAGTCAGTACGGGCTACGGAGAGTGAATCAAACTGAAGTGTTCCTGAGAACAGGACATTGCATGTCCTTTTTTTTCTAGATGATAATCGGTCAGAATTACGAAGATTATATTGCAGAGTTCGTTTTTTTTCCTGAAAATGCTTCAAATGCTTACAAGGTCGTCTTTTTTTTCTTGCCGTCCCATCTTCTGTGTCACCTCAGTGGCAGTGCACCCACGCCGCTCATTCCGACACCCCGTTCACAGCCTCAGCCCGGCCCGGCCTGCCGCAGCCCCAGTACGGGCAATCTACAGGTAGCAGTTAATGTACAGTCGTCAAGAGACAACCCACCGGAGGAGACACTGCATTGCTGCCGAGTCACTTCGGTGGTGTTCAGTGGTGCCTGTTCTGATCCAACATACGCAGGACACCACCTACTAAGCCCCCTACTGACGACAATAATTGCTTAGTCGCGTAGCCGGTGTGAGTGAGCTCTCCCTCCGGTGTGCACCACCACGTCCGTCCAACGACAGCCCCCATGAACTCGCCGATACCGGTGACCTCGACAGAATCAAACCAAGGCCACAGACGTGGAGAGGACATCGAAACTGAGATCACGTTGAGAGCTGGGCATGAAGGGGCCACAGAATTTATCTTTTTATGCTGATCAGTGAGAATGAACGTGATGAAGAAAGACGATGCTACGAATTTCCATGCCGGTCTGAGAATGCATGACAGAGCTGCACTCTATGCTTACTTTCATAACATATCTCGGTATCAACCAGGCCCGAGAGATACAAACACCTGCTGTGTTGGTCAGGAAATTTGAGCGACACTCTCAGAGACGCATCTATTAAGTGGATGAAACTTGACTGTGTGGTCCCAGTCTTCCCAGTTGAGTCCGTAGCAATCTGAACTCTGGGTAGGAGCCGGTCTGGGCAGAAAAATCCCACATGACTCTAATGGGATTCGAACCCGCGACCTCCCAGCAGGGAGTCCGCCACGCCGCGCTTCGCCAGGGCGGCTGGTACAAAGGCCTTCTCTGTGCTTTCTCTCATACTGTATATCAAGTGTCAACCTACACCGAGAGATACAGACACCTGCTGTGCTGGTGTAAAAAGATAGGGCTAATTTCACTCAGTTGACTGCAATAGGATTATATATTTTAAATCGTGGGAACTCGTAAAAAGCAACTTCATCGCATAAAAGCGTACCTTTTTTTCTGCTGTTTTACAATGACAGGTGTTGTCTTCTGCTGTCTTGTTTTGAAGTAAAAGGCCATAAACATGAAAGAGTTCCTTATCGGCGGAGGGATAAGAGTCTTCAATTCAGAATATGTCCTGCTAGGTTGGAAACGGACAGTCGAGATGGAAACAACTCGTCCTTAAGAACTGACAGTTTTATAGGATTTTTATCCAGATATGTTTTTCGTCTCTCGTAAGTAATAAAGCTCTCTCTCTCTCTCTCTCTCTCTCTCTCTCTCTCTCTCTCTCTCTCTCTCTCTCTCTCTCTCTCCCTCCCTCCCCCTCCCTCCCTCTCTCTCTCTCTCTCTCTCTCTGTGTGTGTGTGTGTGTGTGTGTGTGTGTGTGTGTGCACGCACGCGCGCGCGCGTGTGTGTGTGTGTGTGTGTGTGTGTGTGTGTGTGTGTGTGTGTGTGTGTGAGTGGTCGTGTCGCTCGCTAGGCAGTAATAAGTTTTCCCAGCCCTGAAAGATTAGTTCGGTTGTGAACCTGTTAAAATATGTCTCAAAAGGGAGAGTGGTAGTACTATGGTGGTGAAAAAGAATAAAAAGAAACGTAAGAAAAAATGAATACAGAAACAAACGAAAAAAAAGCGGCAGAAAACGTGAAAATGTTGTTTGGCCAATGGAAAAGAAATGTGATGTGCAAGGAAAATGCTGCAGTGAATGTATGCAGTAGTGGGTGGAAATCAAAACAGAAGAAGAAGAAGAAAGAAGAAGAAGAAGACGCAGAAGAAGAAGAAGAAGGAGAAGGAGAAGGAGATGAAGAGAAAGAGAAGGAGGAGGTGGAGGAGGAGTAGAAGGTGAAGAAGAAGAAGAAGAAGGAGGAGGAGGAGGAGAGAAGAAGAAGAAGAAGAAGAACAACAACAACACAACAATAACAACAACAACAATAACAACAGCAGGAGCAACACACAAGAAGAAGAACAGAAAAACAAGAACATGAAGTAGAGCAAGAAGAAGAATGCAGCTGAGGGGGAAAACAAAAAGAAGAAGAAGAAAGAAAGAAAGAAAGAAAGAAAGTTAATTTCATCTTCACCCACGGATGTTCTCAGTCTTTTCTTTCAAATGTACGGCTCTAACAATAACACGTTACCTCTTCGCTGTCGGAATTAATTAAGTCGACCTCCGTATATATGTATAAGGTTGATACTTGCCATGTACAGGAGCCTCTGCAAATACTCAGAACACAAACAACCCTGTGAACTTCTAAGAAGAGCAGCAGATCCGTTTTCGAGTAATCCGAAGTCAGATAGACAGAGAGACAGTATACACGACAATGCTGTGTTCCACAAACCTACACCAACTCGCACCTCTTGTTTCTCTGTGACTTCGTGTGCCGTCATTCTACTGAGGACGAAACGAAAACGATATTCAAATTTATTGAAATGAAAGCCGTCAACATGGAGCGAAGTTTTTTGTTTGTTTGTTGTGTGTGTTTTTTTTTTTTCCTCTGATCCCAAGCGAATGTTGTCGACGTGCATTTGAAATGCCTTTTGTTCGACGGGGTCGGGAAAGCCTGTTTAACAAGATAATGAATAATCATGAACATTTATACACAGCGCTCTTCATTCTTAAATAAAATAAGAACCAGAAGCATTAAAAACAAAACAAAACAAAACAAACAAACAAACAAAACAAAACAAACAAACAAACAATCAAACAAATAAAGTGAAAGAAGGAGTGAGAACAGAGGGGAGGACTGCACACAGAAAACATCCCGCCATTCTGCACATCTACCTCATTTCCACGTCTCAATGCAGACACCCCCCTCCTTACCCCCTACCCCCACAGCCCCCCCCCCCCATTCCTCTCAAAACACACCACACATACACACGCACTAACGCACGCACATGCATGAGCATGATGCACAGACACAGGGAACGGTTATTCGGAATTATGTACAGTGATGGAAAGTGACTGGAATGTGGTGATGGAAAACGGGACGTGCCCCCCCCCCCCCCCCCCCCCCCCCCCCCCCCTTTTTTTTTTTTTCGTTTCGTTTTTGTTTTTGGTTTGTTTTTCGTCAAAAGAACTTGGCGCATGGTGAACAGAACCAGAAAGCTTTCCCACTGCTTTTGTCATTATTTCATTCATATTTATTTATCCACCTATTTATTTATTTATTTATTGTATTGAAATTATTTATCCATCTATTTATTCATTTATATATTGAATTATTTATCCAGCTCTTTCTTTCTTTATCTATTCATTCATTCACCTATTCAGCTATTTCTTTCTCTATTTATCTATTCATTTAATTATGTCTTGCTTATAGCCCAGCCAACCGCGGAGAGCATCCTAGCCGAGCTAAACAGCACGAGCCTTAAAGACCTCCCGAATCAAACCTAGTTCAATGCATTCATTGGTCCCTAGCCTTTCACTCACCGCCCCCCCCCCCCCCCCCCCCCCCCAGCGCTCACCCGCCCCAGGTTGGAACACCTTTGACCCCAGACCTTTTACTGCCCAGTCACTGTTCTTCTCTGGTCTATAGTTTCTAAGAGCCTCTTTTGCCGTAGACCATTCCCTTTTCTGGTGTTCTGTCGCCCGCAGCATCTTGTTGCCCTGTGCGTGCCTGTACCTTATGTGAACACATCGCAGGCTTCCATGGGTGGTGCAGGATTGCTCCCAGCTGGTTTTTTATCCGGCAGTTGAGGACAGTGCTTCTCTGGGTCCTACCTGCACCTTCCGGGGTATCTTTTTCTTTCTCCAGGAGCATCTTTTTGCCCCAGACCATTCACTTTTCTGGCATTCTGTCGCACCCCCCCCCCCCCCCCCCCCCCCCCCCCCCCCCCCCCCCCCCCAGTTTCTGTTGCCTTGGACATCTGTTGCTTTAAACTTGTTATTGCCTCAGTTCCTTGCTTCCTTAGTGTGTTGTTGCCAGAAATATATTCTGATACATACCATTCACTGGCCTAGCTTTTCTAACCCCCAGTCAGTTTTTTGTTGCCCAGGCAATCTCTTGCCTTTATTGCCTATGCATTCAGCGACCCCAGTTTCTTGTCGCCCTGAAAATCTTTCGCCCTAAACCTTTACTGACCTTGTATTTTGTTCCCCAGACTCTTGACACCCTTACAATCTTTCGCCCCACGCATTTTACAGCTTAGCAGTCTTTCGCCCCCCCGATTTCTCTCTACTCAGGTCCTTTGTTGCCTGGACAATATTTTTTGTCCCAGACTTTTATTGCACAAGCACCCCTTCGTTCCAAACCCTTGATGTCCAGACCATTTTTTGTACCAGATCTGTTATTTATACCCCTGTCTCTTGTGGCCCAGTCCTCTGCCCCTGACTCTTTATTGTCCCTAGCACACTGTTGTCCCAGTTTTCTGGTTGTCTTTCCTACTATCTGTCTAAGTCTTTATCGCCCAATCTTTTGCCCTAGTTCCTTGTTGCCTACACACCGTTTTGCCCCGATCCTGTCGTTGCCCCCGGCGCAGCATTCTGTTTCTCCAGTTTGGTCCAGATCATCTATCACTCTAGCCTTTGCTGCGCAGTCTTTTCCCCAGTACTCTGTTTAGGCTCATTTTGCCACAGTAACATTTTACCCCAGACTTTTTTTTTGTTGTGTCAGAACGCCGTTGCTCCAAATTCTTGGTGTCCAGACCAACTTTCTGTCTCAGTCTATGTTGCCCAGTCTTTTGCCCCCAGCACTCTGTCGCCCAGTTTAATGTTGCTCAGACAACCTTTTGTCCTACCCCTGTTGCTGCCCCAGCGCTCTCTTGCCTAAGTCTCTTGTTGTTAAGACAACCTTTTGAACCACTTTTTTTAATTGCTAAATGTTTTGCTCCACAGCATACTTTTTCCAAGCTTTTTTCTTGTTTTCCAGATAAAAAAAAAAGCTCCAAACCTTTAATTGGCCCGATGCCTTGAAGTTGCAGTCTCTTGCCGTCCATCGGAAGTTTTTACTTTTAATTCCCCGGTGACTCGTTGGAAGATACAGATACCTCTCTGCCTGTGAACTGGGCAATAGCTGGTCAGGGTTCAGGAAATATTCCATTGAAAATGTTTCAACTCCCAGTAGGCTACATCTGTCAAAAACTCACAAAGGGCCTGTTCATTGGTATGTTGACGAAGAAACCTAATGGATTTACCTGCTTATGACGGATTAAAACGTCAGTTAATGTCAAATCTGTGAAATCCTAAACCTGAGGGATTTTACACACACACACACACACACACACACACACACACACGCCCGCGCATATGCGCGCGCGCACACCCACACCCACACACACACGCACGCACATACGCACACACACGCACACACAACACACACACACACACACACACACACACACACACACACACATGAAGTTTCTAGTTGGTCTCTCACACACACACACACACACACACACACACACACACACACACACACACACCTGAGTGTCTCTGGTAGGTCACATTGCTTTCATAACTTCTCTTTTCTCAAATCCTGTTTCACTCATCTGTCTTTGCCTGTCACTCACAGTACAACCTTTCACGTTCTCTTTACGTCCTAATTCTTCGGGTCTGAACGTTTGCCGTGTCTTTTCGTCCGCATGATCGTTCTGTATATTTTTGCAGCACCATTGTGTTAATCATGCTTTCGATCGTGAAAAGTCACATCCGGACATGATACATTTAGCGGAAGGGCGGGCGCTCTGATCACAGCCTGGTATTATCCACCGTTAAGGATGTCATCAGGCTAGCTATTGTGTTGCAGATCGTTGTTAATAGCTCTGTTGTGTTGCTTGCTTTGTTCTCACGACAGACAGTTTTCGTTCAGACATGTCGACACAGTCCGGACTTCCTTCTCTGTACAATGACAGTTCTGACAGGGCCTTTTGTGGTCAGTCTGGCTATAGAGACACTGAACCCATTCTCTCCTCTCATTGTGTGTGTATGTGCGTGCGTGCGCGCGCGCGCGCGCGCGTGTGTGTGTGTGTGTGTGTGTGTGTGTGTGTGTGTGTGTGTGTGTGTGTGTGTGTGTGTGTGTGTGTGTGAGAGAGAGAGAGAGAGAGAGAGAGAGAGAGAGAGAGAGAGAGAGAGAGAGTGTGTTTCTTTCTATACTGTATATGCAACGTCTTATTAGCTTTGTTATCGTATGTTTGGACTGATGTTTATGATGCAAGGTTATATCATTTAGTGCAATACACTGTTGCATATACATCTCAGTACATATATGAACAGCGCCGCTGTAGTGAGTTTGTTCGCTTTTTTATAATTACATACTCTTCTCTCAAAAAGAAAATCTGGTAACACATTTGATTTAAGGGACTCCCCGCATTCCTCAGTTTTTCTTTTCTTACATTCATGGTCATTTTTCAGCCCGTTTTAGCTTCGCTCCGACGACCGTGGCGGCTCAGTGAGTCAGCTACAAGCCTGACGTCTCGGAGTTTATTTCATTGACAGGGCTCACCTACCCTTCGCTTTCATCGATCTCCTGTGCGAAATCAATCGATTTTTCACCGTGCATGTCGTGACGCCATTTTGGAACAGTCGCAGTCTAACGCTGGTTTTTTTTTTTTTTTTTTTTCCAGTACTTATCCGAGGTTAACGAACAGAAGGTGGCTTGGGACAAACCGCAAATTCACAGAACTAGATCGTGATGGTTCCATCACCGATGTTCCCAGCAGAAATGCGACACGGGACGGGCGAAACTAGAAATTAAATCAACGCCGAATGCAGGTGGTTACAAGTTCGAATCGGGTTTTCACACAAATGGTTTGTCACTTTGTGGTGAGAGAAGAAGTTTGAAGTGGTGTGAAAACCAGCGTGAAGTTACGAGGAAGGGGTGGCTGTGTGTGTGTGTGTGTGTGTGTGTGTGTGTGTGTGTGTTAAAATCAAGGTTTGGTAAACAGCCTAGTTCCGCTTTTTTTTATATGTAGGCCTAATTACGACATTAAAAAAAACGGAGAAAAGATGTTAAGAATGAAAGTAACCCCTACAATCACACAGAAAATGTACTGACACCCAAGACTGGAAGAAACATCACAACTGCAACAGAAGATGATAAACAAAGAGCGACCTGAGATCAGAAACAAACAAAGAGTCAACCATCTAACAAACCACCTCTCTCTCTCTCTCTCTCTCTCTCTCTTCGTGCGCGCAACAGAGGGGACAATCACCTACTTGTCAACAGGCTGCTGCTGCTGCTGCTGCTGCACGGTGTTGTCAAGTTTGTTGCAAAAACAACACAGAAACACACACTTCCACCACTGTATATTACACACAGCCCCACAGGGCAACAACAGCTGCCAGGACCACCGTTCTTTGGAGAGCCAAAGCTTTGAAGTAGTTTCACGAGTAAACCCAGTGAGCCAGTCAAACTTTAGTGGCTGACACGACAGGAAACGCAGCGTACGAAAAGCGCGCGCAGCGCACATGCAGGAAACTGACAGGGTGCGAGCCTGCCAATCAGAAACCGTGCTAGTTCCGTGTCACGCGCAGCGAGGGTGTTGTGATGGCAGAGCCGCGTTCAGGCGAGGTGGCTTTTGGCTCGCTTGACACTCATTTACCGTCATTGGTGTTTTCCCCCCATGATTTTACACATACAATTCAACCAGGCAGGGTGGTACTTTCTTTACTGACACATTCATTCAATTTGTTTCAACAAGGAAACAAGAGAATGAGACAAAGAAAGAGAGAAAGACAGTCCAACAGACAGACAGAGAGGAGGAAAGATAGAAAAGAAAGAGAGAAAGGAAGAAATGAATGAATGAAGGAAGGAAGGAAGGAAGGAAGGAAGGAAGGAAGGAAGGAAGCAGAAACAAAGAAAGAATTCGTAGGTTGTGAAAGGTAACGAAATATAGAATGCTCATTTGCGTAGCAAAAATAAAGCTTTTGAGTCTGAGCCTGAGTTTGAGTCACAGTCTGAGTCTGAGTCACACACACACACACACACACACACACACACTAAAGCTTGATGAAAGAATTCAGTAGAGTCCAATGCGCTGAAGGGTTTAATGTTTACACTTAGCACCCAACCCTCTTTTTTTATCAAGTAAGCGTCAACCTCAGTTTCACGTCAGGTGCATGTGGGCATACACCACGTACTTCCATATGAAACCACGAACATGAAAAACAGGAAAAAGCTGTAATCAAGGCAAACAAAATCCAGGAGTATGAACATGTTCTGAATTTACAGCGAGGGGTCTTATCATACAAAGCGGCTTCAGTCCAGATGAGTCTCGAGCAATGATGCTTAAGGAATAATTGAAGTGTTGTTTTTTTTCTATTCTACTTTGCCTTTGAACGATATTTCCGAGAATCAAGAAGGATCCTTTCCTTCCTTCATCTGGAGAGAGCTTTCCATCCAGTTCACGGCTGATTTCAGAAAAACGCTGGGCGCATTCAGACATTCTCTGTCTGTCTGTCTGTCTGTCTGCCTGCCTGCCTGCCTGTCTACTTGCCTACCCGCCTAATTGTCTGTCTGTCTTTTATCTCTGTCTGTCTGCCTGTATGTCTGTGTTTCTCTCTCTCTCTCCATCCCTCCCTCCCCTCTCTCTCTCTCTCTCTTTCTCTCTTTCCACTTCCTTCTCTGTCTTTCCGTCCGTCCGTCTGTCGTTTGTCTGTCTGTCTGTCTGTCTGTCTGTCTCTTACTTTTTTCCCTTAAAGAAAAGTAGTATTGAGTACATTCCCTGAACTCCCAAAGTTTATTTGAGTAGTGTAAAAAAGAAAAAAGAAAAACCCTCAAAAACTTTGACCTACTGGAAATAAAATCGTTTGATTCAATTTAGTGGGGAAGCGAACTGAAGACATAAGTTTATTAATTCCGGGAGGAAGGACAGCGGGATGCCGGAGCTGGGGGGGGGTGGGGGTGGGAGGGAAGGGACTACCACTGAGGCAGCATGGCGATGGCCGCAACCCCCACTTCCTCCCCCCCCCCCCCCCCCCCCCCCAACCTCCATTAAACATGTATTTTTCATCTTGCAAATGACAGTGCTGGCCTCTTTGAAATAATAGCAATATGAGGCGACTGCAGGCAGAAATCTAAACAAACTTGGAAAAAGTATTGGTAAAGCCCCCCCCCCCCCCCCCCCAAAAAAAAAAAAAAAAAAAAAAAAAAGTGGACAAACGAATCACAAGACAAAACACGACAAGTTTCGACCCTCTTAGGTCTTCTTCAGGGCGAGATTCAGGCAACACCCAGTACAAGGAAAATGAACGAGCAATCACTTATCTTCATCCAGCGCTTAATTGTCCCGACCAACACAGCTGGTGTTTGGAGTTCCCGGGCCTGGCTGACGTCGGGAGACGATTCTGAAAAGAAATTGTGTAGTTTTTTCCCATGCAAAATGAAGTGTCGAACTCCTGAATGCTGAGACATCGCAAGTCTACATGCCGGTCAATATACACCGCAATAATTCTTTTTTCAGATCTCTTTGGAGTAGTCTGGTGGTAATGGACTCGTTCCCTGCCTCCTCTCCACCCCTTCCCCCTCCTCCCTGCTTCACCTCTATTCTCCGTGAGTCCTGATCCCAGCTTTTCTCCAGCTATTTTCATTTAGTTACGTTTTATTCATTCTATTTTGTCCTGTACACACTTGAAGTATGATGTTGAGTAGATATGCTGCGGCGTACATCGACCGGCATGTAGAACGCGATGTCTCAGCATTCAGGAGTTCGACACTTGTTTTGTATGGAAAGCTACTATTTTTGTTTCATAATGTATCCCAACGTGAACCAGGCCCGGTGTGTGTGTGTGTGTGTGTGTGTGTGTGTGTGTGTGTGTGTGTGTGTGTGTGTGTGTGTGTGTTCTAGATTGTATCAATTTTTGCCAGATTCATTAGATAAAGATAGTTTTGCTGCTGTGAAATCACTGTGATGTGGGAAGGCGGCCGGTATCGACGACACCCCTGCAGAGCTGTCGAAACATAGGGGAAAGACTGATCGACAATCTGCCTACCCTTTGTATAAAACATCTCCAACACCAGAGAGTGTTCTACCACATCTCCCTCGATTTCAGAGCGGTACTCGGCAGAGTCTGGTGGACGGCGCTAAGTGCCATAACCAACAAGAAAATTAACATTGGGCAAAAGCTCCTGAACGTCATCCGGTAACTGTTCTCCATAGCGACTACTGAAGAGCTCATACGCGTTGCTGTTGCAGAGTGGTTCCATACTTCAGTTGGAGTTTGTCAGGGCTGTCGTCTACCTGCTACACTTTTCAACAGGTTCATAGAAAGCATCATGACAAATACACATAAAGATCATTGCAGCATGTCAGTACTGTAGGAGAAAAAAAATCACGGATCTTAGTTTTGCAACTGACCTGGCCTGGCAGGCAGCCAATAAGAACTCGCAAAGCTTGTTGCAAGACCGGATGAAACATCAGCAGCATATGACATGTCAATCATCACCAAGAACACCGCGTAGATAGCCGTGCACGACACTGTCACCAATACCAAATTGTAAATGTCAACAGCCAGAAGCCCAGAAACTCTTCACAAGTTCACTTTCCTTCCCTGGATCCGTCATCAGCAACGAGGGACCCACACCACCAGTCCTCTCAAAAGCCGCAAGAACAACACCGACTCTGTGCAGACTGAGATCTGTACGGAAGGACATGAACATCTCGAGAGGAAACGCAAGATCAGATCCTGGGTGAACCGGTTGATTCCCTCCCTTTCTGTGATGCATACGAGACATATACCCTTCCAGCGGATCTTTCTGTGATGCACACGAGACATATACCCTTCCAGCGGATCTTTCTGTGATGCATACGAGACATATATCCTTCCAGCGGATCTTTCTGTGATGCATACGAGACATATACCCTTCCAGCGGATCTTTCTGTGATGCATACGAGACATATACCCTTCCAGCGGATCTTTCTTTGATGCATACGAGACATATACCCTTCCAGCGGATCTTTCTGTGATGCATACGAGACATATATACCCTTCCAGCGGATCTTTCTGTGATGCATACGAGACATATCTTCCAGCGGATCTTTCTGTGATGCATACGAGACATATGCCCTTCCAGCGGATCTTTCTGTGATGCATACGAGACATATACCCTTTCCAGCGGATCTTTCTTTGATGCATACGAGACATATACCCTTCCAGCGGATCTTTCTGTGATGCATACGAGACATATACCCTTCCAGCGGATCTTTCTTTGATGCATACGAGACATATACCCTTCCAGCGGATCTTTCTGTGATGCACACGAGACATATATCCTTCCAGCGGATCTTTCTTTGATGCATACGAGACATATACCCTTCCAGCGGATCTTTCTGTGATGCACACGAGACATATACCCTTCCAGCGGATCTTTCTGTGTTGCACACGAGACATATATCCTTCCAGCGGATCTTTCTGTGATGCACACGAGACATATATCCTTCCAGCGGATCTTTCTGTGATGCACACGAGACATATGCCCTTCCAGCGGATCTTTCTGTGATGCATACGAGACATATACCCTTCCAGCGGATCTTTCTGTGATGCATACGAGATATACACCCTTACAACGGATCTTTCTTTGATGCATACGAGACATACACCCTTACAGCGGATCTGGAAAGAAGAATTTGAGCCATGGAAATGGGGCGTTACCACGAGATATCAAACATCACATACACTGATCATATCACCTAAGAACAAGTGCGTCAAACCCGCAAGCAGCACGTGGGACTATATGATGATCTATTGACATCAGTTAAGAAAATAAAACGAGGTTGTTATGACCATGTTTCAAAAGTCCGAACGCCTTGTTACAGTAATGCTCTAGGGAAATGTTCAGTGAAGGAATGAGGGGAGACAGAAAAAAAGAAAAACAACAACAAACAAAAAAAAAAAACCGCATAGAATGGCTGCGTTGCAGAATGGACAGGAAGAACATTTGCAAAGTCCGAAGCGTTAGCACAGTACCGACGGAACTAGAGACATCTGGTGAGAAAATTCTCCAGTGTGGTGTCCCAAAGACTCTCCAAGAGAAGGGAAAAGATTTACCTTTCTTTCAATACTCATCCCTGCATTCTGCGCGAGTCAATTTTCCCCCAAAAAAAACCTTGCCTTTATATCAAACTCTCTGTCTCTGTCTGTCTGTCTGTCTGTCTGTCTGTCTCTCTCTCTCTGTCTCTCTCATTCTCTCTCTGTCTCTCTCTCTCTCTCTCTCTCTCTCTCTCTCTCTCTCTCTCTCTCTCTCTCTCTCTCTCTCTCTCTCTCTCTCCCCAATGGGTTGGGCAAGGCGATTGGCCGAGATACTGTTGTCCACATTCCGGTGACTGGTACATACTTTCTGTGTCCTCTGCCTGCTTAATCCCGTTTTCTTCAGTGGCCACATTCTGTTGTCAGGGATGATGTCTATATACACCATAATGTGTGTGTGTGTGTGTGTGTGTGTGTGTGTGTGTGTGTGTGTGTGTGTGTGTGTTCGCGTGCGTGTGTGCGTGTTTGAGTGCGTACATGTGTGTACGTGCGTATGCGTGCGTGCGTGCGTATGAGTGTGTGTGTGTGTGTGTGTGTGTGTGTGTGTGTGTGTGTGTGTGTGTGAGAGAGAGAGAGAGAGAGAGAGAGAGAGAGAGAGAGAGGTGATTTATCATTAAAAATCATTAAGATAAGACATATTCCAGACATTTCTATTCCTCACTGTTCCAGGACATGCACACACACACACACACACACACACACACACACACACACACACACACACACACACACACACGCACTTAGTGCCCGATCTCCTGTCTTTTCTTTCCTCCCAGCTATAACAAACCAGATAAACACGAGCTGAAAACACTGCCAGCCAGCTAGCAGTCATATTACACTTTAACATTTTTGAACTCTTCAATTTTTCAAATATATATATGTGTATATATAATGAATATATGAATATATATATGTGTTTATAGTTTCGGTTCCGACAATAAACCGTTGAAAACAAAATGGAGAATCATCTAGATTCTCACGATATAAAATTAGATACTTACGGCTTGAGTACCGGTCATTCAACTACAATTCACATACCTCTGTATGTGTTAGGCCTCTGCCTTTATCAATGGGCACAGTCCGCTCTTCTTCACCTAAATCATCTGTTCCATTCTCAGAGTGCGCACCGATACAGGTCAACGCCTGTTTATATTCAAATCGCGTGAACAGTGTTAAAAATGTCACTCAACCCTGGGCCACGTTCAGTCAATACGCTCCCTTGTGTCACACGACTAACCTATA
>JADBJO010000169.1:825000-830000 GCA_016801955.1 Conus betulinus
TTTGAACTGTTTTTAGTTTTTCTCTTTTGATAGTGATGTAAGCGCTGATGCCGTTGTGTTGTTGGACATCAGTTTTGTCTTTTTGGCGCTGATCTCCATGCCGAATGCTGCAGAACATCTGTCAAGGCGCTCTGCTAGATTGGCTAGTTCCTCCTCTTCTCTGCTAGGCTGTCGATGTCACCGACAAAACGTAGGTTTGTTACTGTCCTGCCACCCATGCTTACTGAGCATTGAGTCCCTGTAATGCGTCTGTCATTAATTCTCCCCAGGTAAATGTTTGAAAAGAGTGGGTGAGAGCAAACAGCCTTGCTTCACTCCAACAGTTGTCTTGAACTACTGGTCTCCTATGGTGCCATTGAGGAAGACTGTGCTGGCGGTCTTATCGTAGAGGCATTCTATGGCCCTGGTCAGGTTGGCGTTGATGCTGTGCAGTCTCGTGGTCGCCCATAAAGCTGCATGCTACACACCCTGTCGAAAGCGGTACGGCACAGGTCCTGCTGGTGCTAACACATTATCCTCAAGTTCAAATCTGTTTCGGGCGGTACTGCTCTAAATACAGTCTGTTATTCAGCAATGATCTTCTTTTCTTGCTTCTTCAGTCTGTTCAAAAGGATCTTCAGCATCACCCTGCTCGAGTGACTGAACAGACTGAGGGTCCGGTAATCTTGCCAAAGTTGTGAATTGCCTTTCGTGGGGAGAGTGATGATCAGGAACTGGGTCCATGGTGTTGGCCACTCACCAGTTAGCCAGATCTTGTTACAGATGACTGTGAGGGCACTGATCATGGCATCTCCTCCTTCCTTCACCAACTCTGCTGCTATGTTGTAACTGATCCTCACATCTCTTGTGGTGGTGATGTGTGCGCGTGCGCGTGTGCGCGCGCGCGTGTGTGTGTGTGTGTGTGTGTGTGTGTGTGTGTGTGTGTGTGTGTGTGTGTGTGTGTGTGTGTGTGTGTGTGTGTGTGAGACACTATTTTGGCGGGGTTGTGTGTGTGTGTGATGTGTGTGATTGTGTGTTGTGTGTGTGTGTGTGTGTGGTAGTGGTGGTGGTGGGATGGGGGGGGGAGAGGGGTTGGTAGGATGTGTGCGTTCATGTGTTAGTATATATATATATGTACAGACTGACACAGATGGATAAATGAATTGACAAGGAATGACCGAGCACAGTGGAAAGAGTGGAATATTTTTAATGATATACAAATTCATGATTTGTTTACAATACGTGTGATTTTGATGATGGCACCACAAACAAATTTTCATTGTATTCTATGAGGACAAATAAAATACCGTGTATCGTGTATAATGTATCTACATCAATGGTCTCTCCGAAAGGAATAAGTACAGTTATTGCTATGTCCACGACATTGAAGTACTGTATCCACTCTTGGAAGAATCTGTCGAGGATGATGTGCACTTTGCTGTGGACGCTATGCAGGTTATGTTTTCGTCCCACGTCTGTTTTGTGTTTGTTTAGCTAAATTGCGCAACAACTATAGAACCGATTTCTACAAAACTTAGCAGAAAGATGGAATGTAGCCTAAGGACAAATCAGTAAAATTGGCGCAGATCAATTGTGCGGATCCGGATCAGAGTGCAGATCCAAGATCTTTTTAACGTTGGTAGTTGTCTGCCATTTCCTGACTGTGCTTCAAGTTTTGAAGCCTCCCTCTCTGAATGATCTCCCCTTAAGACTGATCCCCGAAGAAATTCCAAACACATCCATGTTCATTTTAATTTAGTTTCTGCTGATGTCTTTGAAGATGAAACAACTATACGTAATTTTGTGCTGTATCTGTGTCATTTTTTTTCCTCTAAGGGAAACAGTTGTGTATTACTAGTTCCGAAAAGACTCGCACTCACACATAAATAGTTTCAGTCACATATATGAATATTCTTATCGACTCTTTGTTCATATGGGGCTTTTGGGATCTTTGTGCGAATAATTCATTTCAATCTCTCTCTCTCTGTGTCTCTGTCTCTCTTTCACACACACACACACACACACACACACACACACACACACACACACACACACACACACACGCACGCACGCACACACACACACACACACACTCACACTCTCACTCTCTCTCTCTCTCACTCAACACACACCATTTGCAATTCTTTCTCTCCCCCCCCCCCCCCCTCTCTCTCTTCTTCTCCTCCTCTTCTTCCTTCCTCCTCCTCCCCCCCCCCCTCCCCCTGCCTTCCGCTCTTTCTTTTTATCCCCACTGAAACAGAAGAAATGTTGTAGCCCCAGGTAGGCAGAACTGAGGAGAGAGAGAGAGTAGGAGAGAGAGAGAGAGAGAGAGAGCAGTCGACAACTGTGGAGCCTTCCTCACGGTCTCACCATCAGCAGGCCTGCATTACCTGGGCCCTCCGGCTGTTGTTCTGTGACTCATTGTGTATATACAGTTCTCTTCCTTTGTTGTCTGTGACTCATGGCATCTGGATCGGAACTAAAATGGCTTGGCTGGATGTGGGGTGTAAGGGGTGGCGGACAGGGAGGGGTAACGCTTGGCTGGGGGGGGGGGGGGGGGAGGGAGGGAGGGGATAGGGGGCAGGTGTGGGGGTGGTGGTGGCAGTAGGATGGTAGTGGTTGGGATCTGGTTGTTGAACTTACCTTGCTCATTGTTTGTTCTGTGAGAAGGAACAGACTGTGTGTGTGTCTGTATGTCTGATTGTCTGTCTATCTGTTTCTATTTGTCTGTCTGTCTGTCTGTCTTCTGTCTCTCTCTCTCTTGTATCAACATTGACTTACTTGACTTGACTTAGTCCTCTTCGCTCCTTGAGAATCATAGGGCCTCAACAGCAACCTCCCACCTCTGTCTGTCCCTGGCACAGGTCCTGATCTCCCCCAGGTCAGGCTGGAGGCTCTCAAGCTCGTTTAGCAAGCTCCTCCTCCAGGTCTGCTTTGGGCGCCCTCGCTTCCTCTTGCCCTGCGGGTTCCACTCGAGCGCCTGCCTTGTGATGTTAGAGGGCTCCTTCCACAGTGTGTGGCCGACCCCATCGCCACTTTCTCTTCCTGACCTGGACGTCCATTGGCTGTTGGTTTGCCCTCGTCCACAGGTCGGTGTTTGGGCAATCTGTCGAACCATCGCAAGTGGAGGATCTGCCGGAGACATTTGTTGATGAGGTTAGGATCTCCGTGGAGGTGCTGGTGGTGACTCGCCAAGTCTCTGACCCGTAGAGTAGCACTGATTTTGATGTATCAACATGGTGTTAGTGTTTTTCTCTCCGTCTGTCTGTCCGTCCGTCTGTCTTTCTGCCCCCTCCTCTCTCTCTCTTTCCCACTCTCAATCGACCAATGAAAAGAACAGCTCACTTCAATCGACGATGAAAAAGCCACAGCTTTAACGCTTATACGATCAGTCAACGATTCAAAGCCACAGCTCAACGTGTGCTTAAACGATCACAAGGACAAGAGCACACACACACACATCACACTCATACACAGACACACATACACACACACACACACACACACACACACACACACACACACACACACACACAACTAACCGCACCACACCTTACCCATACCACATACCCAAACACAACACACACACACACACACACACACACACACCACACACACACACACAACCACCACCACCACCACATCAACGAACAGACACTTTCAAATGCTGGTAAAAGTACTCACAGAACAGCATGTAAAGTGTTCGACACTTGTGTCCTTCAATCAGTGAAGGGAAAAAGAAAAGGGTTTTGAATGTGAATGACGTTTTTTTTGCCGCCAGGACTGTACACCAACGAAGCATGACGTCAGGAAAATAAAAAAGTTCATTCGACAAAACAGGCCCAAGATTAGTGAAAGCACGTTAACACAAAGACTTTTAAAAAGATGTTTTGGATTAGATTTACGAAAGACGAGTGCTTTATCGGAAGATCGGAACGAAACGACATACAAGGCTAATTAGGTGATGCTGTGTTAATTACAACATTGTAGGAAACTGTTCTTATCTATGTTTTATTCGACTGAAAACAGGAAGCTAGTGTAGATCCGAAAGCAGGGGAATAACAAGTTTCTTTTTAGTACTTTGAAAAATGAAGCGTGCAACACAATCCATAGCTCTCTGCAACTGATGTTTGAACACTGCGGGAGCCCAATATGTGATACGTTTTAACAGTCCTGTCAAGACAGAGCCAGAGATGTCACTAGAGTTTTAAAGCTTCTGCAGTAAATGTACTGACCTCAAAGTGAGCTGCTTGGCATATTTCACTGACTTGCTCGCCCAATGGTCGATACTGATTGAAAGGAACTTGATGTTGAACAGTCTTATTGATCGACGCCTCTCGTATCCTGAAGAAGGGACCTAATCTCCCGAAGAAGACTGATGAGACCCCTCAAAAGGCTTTGTGAGGTCGATGAAGGCTACAGGCATTAGCTGTCTCTGTCGTCTGCTACGATGGGCAGGACATGTCTTTCGCATGGGGGACGGCAAAGTTCCCAACATGGTCCTGCGCGACCACCTGAAGCAGGGGCAGCGTAACTGAGGTAGATCTTTCAGAGGTCCAAGGACACTCTGGAGGCCAACCTCAAGACCTGCATGCAACATGGACATAGTCAACTGGGAAGATACTGCTGCTGGTAGACTAGAGACACAATGCCATTCAGGCCAAGAGGAACAGCAGGAAGCACAGCCCCATCTTTTGCTACACCGCTACCCCTGCAATGTTCGCTGCTGACTGTTTTGCCTCAAACACAGGCCCTCCATTCCCACATGAAGATCCATCGTGGCATATAACTGCCCACCTATTCGTCTGTCCAACCGACGAGCGAGAACCCGTCACAGTGGCTGTCTCTGTGCCGGCACTTCTCCTGCAGTGGACGTAAGAAGATGGTCATGTCGATGGTGGAAGTTCCAACCCCGAATCCATTTCGAAACACTGGAACAATGAAAGCGGCGAGAGATCCTAGTTTGTTAAGGACCACGCGGGCGAAAGCCTTCCCCAACGAAAACTTACAGCAATTGTTGG
>JADBJO010000169.1:842500-860000 GCA_016801955.1 Conus betulinus
CTCCCTCTTTCTCTGTCTTCCCCTTCCCTCTCCACCCTGCACCCCCCCCCCCGCCCCACACCATCCCCCACCCCCCATCCCTTAACTCCCATACTTGTTACATTTTAAGCATGCATGGTTATTGGAGTTTTTTTTTTCGCTCAATACCAAACCAGAGCACCACTGGCTTTGTCTTGACTCCGACCCTCTCCAGGTCGACCTGTTGACTGTGAAGGAGAGAAGTGCTGCTCCACAGAAGAGGGGCACGGAAGGAGGTCATAATGGTCGCAGTGAAGATATGTGGATGATTCAGTCGTTGTTATCAGATCTTTCGCGATCGTTCAACCGCCAGCAGGTAGGGCAGAAAGGAGGTGTAGACGATCCGGACACTGTCTTTTAAGACCCTCATCTGCTGCTGCCAGAGAGAGAGAGAGAGAGAGAGAGAGAGAGACGAGAGAGAGAGAGAGAGAGAGAGAGAGAGAGAGAGAGAGAGATATACAATAAATGTGTTGTTACAAAATGATATTGAATTTGAAGTGTGGGATGTTTTATATATTTTTTGAACCAGTCCAGAGAGAGAGAGAGAGAGAGGAGAGAGAGAGAGAGAGAGAGAGAGAGAGAGAGAGAGACAGACAGACAGACAGACAGACAGACAGAGACAGAGACAGAGAATTGAAAAGGGAAAGCCAAACGGCGAGTGTCTGTCAGTGTGGCACTCTGAAAATCGGGAACAGGACATACGAGCACCATCTGCAACTGAGGACAGATAAACGATTAGAACAGCACGCTTGTTTGCTGGCGCTCCTTTGTACGCCTTTGGCGCTCGGTAAGGGTGTGTTGCGAACAGTGTCACTCTCGCGCCTCATCGCACTCAGAAAGCAAATCCAAACGCGCGCACAGAACGTCATTAACACTGACTAGTTGTGTCTGAAATCAAAGGCTAGAAAACCATGACATAGCACGATCAGCTGAAATACATGAATTGAAAAAAAAAAAAAAAGTAAACCTCTGGAGCCGTGACACAGTAAAGCCATTGCAAATGTAAGGATTGTTCCTGGAACAATTTCTGGACGCTTCTCTAAGCTTCTCGCACTTTCCTAAAGGTTCTGGGTCACTGATCATATGATGGGCGTCAGCTAACGACTGCTCGCTGAGCCTCAGAAACCAATAGATTAGCATGTCACCCAGCGAGTAACTGGTATCAGATTAGGGCCGCCAGCCTGGAAGAAGGAGGTAAAGAGAAAGTACACGTCATCTTTATTTTCAAGTCCCTATTAACTGAGGTGATATGTGCTTGCTTGCTTATGATTTATCTTGAAGTAGGTATTATCTATTCGTGTGCCACATGACAACCAGCTTAAATTCAATTGTTCACTTTTTGCTTTATTCGATGGAATTTTTGTGTTTGTGGGAGCAAAGATTTACGCACAAACGCCTTACTTAAGGACCTGACAGTTTTATAGACCGTCTATAGACAGTTTATGGACAGTTTCAAAGTGAGATGACTGCAGGAGGAAACTGAAACAAACTTAACAGAAATATCAATATTCCGCCGAACGAAGAACAAAAAACAAAAACAAACGAATAACAATAACAACAGCAAAGAGAGATGTACCGAGATTCAGCGTTTCCCAGCGTGGTGCCATAGCGTTTTGTTTGTTTCTTTGGTTCGGCGGCAAAGTAGTATTTCTTTTAAGTTTATTTATAGACAGGCACATTTTGACTGTCGTGAGAACCTTTCACGTGTTTGAAAGTTGATTCCCCTTCAACTTTTTCACATATCTATGGAGATCCGTGCTGGGTGAATCCAAGCAGACAGATGGAAATGAGAAGAATGGCACAATTCTATGAATGCCAACTGGCATACAGATAATCACGGGTGAGCTTTAGACCTGAAATGTGACATGAGTTACGGGTACTTCAGGTCAGGATCCACAGTTACAGATTAAGCCCCAAAACGGCGATAGATTCTTTGTTAAACAAATTGGTAGCGAGGGGAAAGCAAGTGCAAGCTAACAATTCTTCCGTCGTCTTTGGCAAAGATTTGAATTTAAAAAAAAAAGGGAGGGGAGTGGGGGGGGGGGGGGGGGGGGGGGGGGGGGGGAGGAGAAGAAAGTGAGAACCCAAGAAAGGAAAATATGTTATAAATACTAAACTCTTCACTGGCAGTATATGGGAACCATCGCAGTCCCTCCCGAAGACAGCTCTTTTCTTATTGCCTGTTCCTAGGCCTTTCGTCCGCTGGATCGGACACATCAGGGAGACACGGCTAATTGTGTCTATGTTCCCTTGGCGTCAAATAGAAACGCACCACATTCCATAATTCTGTGGTATTCTCGCCACACCAAGGGTTAAAATAAGAATGCAACAGCACCCCCAAAGCAGCCAGCGAAGGGTAGAAAAGTGAAACAAAAAGAAAGTGTGTAAAGGAAATGTGTTATAAAAAGAACTATAATCATTATGATTATATCATTAGATTCTTTGTTACACTCAGAAATTCTTTGATGGAAGCTAGGGAGGAGGGAGAGATAGCATGAACAGGACGGAGTGAAAGGACGAAGTTAAAGTACCGCTATCAAATCCGTCACCGCCAGCTATGGGTACCATCAAGGTCTGTATTTTGACAGAACCATTTGTTTAAAGTTCAGAGTCGACAGCTGGATGTGGGATTAGGGGGGGGAGCGCTTGGGCTGGCACAGTTAATTACCTGAATTGCTGCCAAACAGGCCTGCTGAGTGACACTACTAAAGGAATCGTCTTCATACCAGAAACTTCAGGAATCTATACGAATTTCGGTGGCACGTGCGTGCGTCTTCTGTTGATTTAACATCACTCGGTGAGATTCTAAAGGACATTTGTAACGAAACTCGAATATATCGATCCAAACTATCTAACCATGATGGGTATGCTACAGAAGTGAGGGGCGAACTTTTAGAGTTTCTGTAAACACTGTCTCCCTCTCCTTTGCATCCCCGGCTGGTAAAAATGACATCTTTTTTGCACTCTTCCCTTACATCCACAACTGGAGGAGGACCCATAACCCCTCGTTGGGAACCCATTTCCCTCTTAGGTAACTGATCCAGACCTAAAATGTGTGTGTGTGTGTGTTGTGTGTGTGTGTGTGTGTGTGTGTGTGTGTGTGTGTATGTTGTGTGTGTGTGTGTGCACGCGCGCGCGCCTGTGTGTGTGTGTGTGTGTGTGTGTGTGTGTGTGTGTGTGTGTGTGTGTGTGTGTGAGCGTGTATTGCAATCACAGCCTGAAATGAAGTATACATAGATTTCTTCTGTCAAATGTGAAACCTTTTCACTGATTTGGTCTGTATCTACCGAATCACATTGGATGAGAAACGGGGGACTTCATACAAAAACCCGCACGTCATGCAAGATGCAGCGAGTAGGCCGTCAATACAGATCCTGCACAGTACTGATGCCACCAGAACATGAAACCCACCGCGAGGAGCAAATCAACGAGTACCACCACAGTCTCGAACTTGCACCCTTCAACATAACAAGTCCCACAGTCAGCCCGTTGAACTAATCAGGCCACCACCTACCCTCTGCCTCGGGCAGATTTATCACTCGACCCAAGCCATAGCTGAAATGGTCGTGGCGCGTTATGTAACACGCACGTGCTATCGCTGAATGGGGCGCTTTGTGCGAGGTGGACTCACTCCTGTCTGACGTCGCCGGGCAACCGCAATAAGGCCAGAGATTTTCCAATTTCAAGCCCTGGATAAAGCCTCAGAGAGATACGGAGGCGGATTGGTCGGAGGAAAGAGGTGACAGGGTTGCTCTGTTGGTACTGATTGGTTTGGGGAGGTCGGAGGGGGGGGGGGGTCTGACGGTTCGAGGGGTCCGTCGGGGGGTGGGGGGGGGGGGTCGGGGGGGGGGGGGGGGGGGGGGGTGGTACTGATTGGGGGGGGGGGGGGGGGGGGGGGGGGGGGGGGGGGATTTCTGTCCTGCTTGGCACCGTCGCGGCCAGATCAGTTAGTCTTGAGGTGTATTCAGTCTGCAGTACCTTTGCCCCCCCACTGTTCTGTACTGAAAGGTGGTTTGAGACAGAGCTGGCATGTTTCAATACTTTCTTTTTTTTCATGGCATGTGTCGTTCAGGCAGTGCCCGTCTTTTTTCTCCTGCTGTTTATGACATGTCTTGTTCCGTCGTGACGACTTAACGCCTACCTTATGTCACAAGACTTGTCATACAACCGCTGTCTGTTTTCCTGCTTCTTTACTGCAAGAATCGTTCAACCAGCAGTACTCTAGTCTCTACCTTCTACTTTCGTTCAGTCATTATTATCTTTTTTTTTTGTTTTTTTTTTTTTTTTTTGTTAGCCGGCACTGCTTTTCACTCTTTGACTTCTACACATGTCGTGAAACCAGTACTCTCTGTCCTTACCTATGTCATCAGTCAGCACCACTCTCTACTACGTGTGTCGACGGTAATAATTTCTACTACGTGAATCATTCTGACATCATTACTTTATACCGATGTGTCGTACGGTTAACACTACATTTTACTGCATGTGTTATTCAACCAGCACCGCATTTTTACTACGTGTCGTTCAGTTAGCACTACTTTTTGTTTGTTTTTTTTTTTTACTACATGTGTCGTTCAGCCAGCACCACATTTTACCACATGTGTCAGTCAGCCCAGCATTTTTTTTTTTTTTTTTTTTTTTACAAATTTGTCATTCAGTCAGAACTGCTTTTTTGCTACACTACATGTGTCGTGCAGTAAGCACTATTTTAGTTTACCACGTGTGTCGTTCAGTCAGCAGTCCATTCTACTACAGGTGCCGTTCCGCCATCATTACTTTTTAGTACATGTGTCTGTCAGTTAGCTGCACATTCCATTACATGCGCGTTCAGTCAGCTCTACATCTGACTACGTGTGTCATTCAGACAGCCCGGCTTGCTGTTTCATAGATAAGTCACCCAGCGCTGCTGTTCTTCTTCTTCTTGTTTTTTTCTACATGCATAGCCCAGCCAACTTCTTCCACCTCCAGATAATAATAACAACAACAAAATAATATTGATACTTGATTTACTACGTGACGCAGGACGGCAGTGGTCGCATGCTTTACTTCCCTTTTGTAGATTAGACTCATCGAAGCATGACATTTGGAAATCAAACCGCGGAGAATTAATCACTGGGCATCGATCGTGGGCTTTGTCTGGTCGGTGCTTTTGATTTGTATGGCGGCATTTAGGAATGTTTTGATCAGGGTTTATTAGCAGTCAACCGCCACGTCGTCCGCTTGAGTTGTGTCACATAAACAGAGCTGTAGCCCATCCATAACTGAAATTGTTGCTTTTCCAGTTCAAACAGCCATGTTCTCTAGCAAGTGCTGATGAAGGGAAAACGTAGAGCAAGGTGGGTAAAAGTAAGAAGAAGTAGGTAAACGTTGGATAACTTATGTGGGCAGACAGGGGTCTTCAAAGCCCACCGTATTCAGTCCTACGCGACAGGATAGAGCTGTTGGAACCAACGCACTTCTCAACGTTGTCCATTCTTCTTCTTCTTCTTCTTCTTCTTCTTCTCTTCTTCTCTTCTTCCTCTTTCTTCTTCCTTATTCTCTTCCTCTCCTTCCCCCCCTCCTCTTCCTGCATGTCCTTCTTCTTCTTCTTCTTCTTCTTTTTCTTCTTCTTCTTCTCCTTCTCCTTCTTCTCCTTCTCCTTCTTCTTCTCTCCCTTCTCCTCTTCCTCCTTCTCTCCTCCTCCTTCTTCTCCTTCTCCTCCTCCATTTCCTTCTTCCACTTCTTCTCCTTGTTCCTCCTCCTCCTCTTTTTTCAGTTCACCTACAGGACGCCCACATCTCTACTTTATCCTGTAGAGTGGTCCCAGACAAAGAGTCAATGGGGAAATGCATGCCTCAGGCAAGCATGCAGACTTTGATATCTGTAGAGAAGGGATCTCTCCTGCCCTGGTCTGTGGTGATGTGGCGGCCTGACACAGTCTTCAGGTCCTTGTGCAAGATGCAGAGAATCCTAATGAAGCAAGGACTCTACAACGCTTTGATACCTTGAGACTGGTTTTTTTGAAATCTAGTTTCAGGAACTTACATTTCTAACATGTGATTGACAGCGTTAAAAGCATGGTCGTTAGCAAGACGATTAATCAGTTAAGTCCTGTATTGAAAGAGGCGAGGTTGTGAACGTCAATCTGTCAGTAAATTGATTTTTTTCATCATCAGTAACGCTTTGAAAGTGGGGCTGGGCAGCACGTAAAATTTACTGGCGATGAGTAAACGCGAGCATTTACGCGCGCGTGGGCAAGCACATCTAGATACACAGACAATCGCGAGCACGCGCGCGAGCGCGCGCGCGCGCGCGCACACACGCACGCACGCACGCACGCACACACACACACACCACACACACACACACACACACACACACACACACACGGCCCCTGCACGCGCAGGAACTTGTAAACGTGCACACACACACACACACACACACACACACACACACACACACCACACACACGCACACACACACACACAGCGCGTGCATGCGCAAGAACTTGTAAACGCGCGCAGTCAATACAAGAACAAGAACAACAACAACAACAACAACAACAACGCACACACCACACACACACACACACACACACACCACACACACACACACACACGCGCGCGCGCGCGCGCGCGCACACACACAGCGCGTGCACGTGCAAGAACTTGTAAGTGCGCACACTCAATACAACAATAAGAAGAACAACAACAATACACGCACATACACACACATAACCACACACACACACACACACACACACACACACACACACACACACACACACATACATCACACACACACACACACACACACACACATACACACACACACACACACACACACCACACGGACACGCAGCTGCACTTCCACAAACATCGCGGGCTGGCACTAACACAATGCATATATTGTTTTACATCTCTCTCCTCCCTTCCCCCTCTCCCTCCCTTTCCTCCTTCCGTCCCTCCCCCCCCCCCCCCCTCCCCCCGGTTCTACTTGTTTCTCTTTCTGTGGCCCCTCCCCCTATCTTTCAGTCTGTCTCTGCCTGTTTGTCTGTCTGTCTGTCCTCTTTCTCTGTCTGTCTGTCTGTCTTTCTCACCGACTTACTCTCTCCCTCTCCCTCCTCCCATTCTCCCTGTCTGTCTGTCTGTCTGTCTGTCTCTCTGAACAACTACGATGACTAGCAATTATATTATCCAGACGAGGCAGTTAAAGTCATCTTCTACAATTCCTTTGCCTCCCAAGTCTCTTCATCTATCCAGAAAGCCGCATCCACCACCACCACCACCACCCCCTCCCCGTCCACCCTCCCTCTCCTCCCCCCTCCTCCCCCTTCTGCCCATTTCTCTTTTACCATCTCCCCTCATTCCATCCCTGCACTCCCGAAACCCGCCATTATCACAGACCCCCATTCCCCGTTCCCCTCTTGAAACCTCTTCCCCCCCCCGCTAGCCCCCCCCCCTCCCCCCATTGTATAACCCTTTGCCGACCCCCCTGCCCCCTTCCCTTCCATCTTTACAAGCCATCGTAATCACTTCCCGCCCTCTTTTCTCCCTGACTCGTTTCCAACAGTGGAAAGTCTTTAATGAGTCATTGGATAAAGCGATGCTCTGACGCAGAGGGCAGTAGGTAGGAAGGACAAAGAGACATAATAGGAGAGAGAGAGAGAGAGAGAGAGAGAGAGAGAGAGAGAGGAAAAACTTACGGGCAGACACAGACCCAGCGATCGACAGACAACAGACAGGCAGACACACACACACACACACACACACCAACACACCAACACACGCGCGCGCGCGCGCGCGCGCGCGCAAGCGCGCAGAGAGAGAGAGAGAGAGAGAGAGAGAGAGAGAGAAAAAAACTTATGGCAGACACAGACCCAGCGATCGACAGACAGACAGACAGACAGACAGACAGACACACACACACACACACACACACACCACGACACGCGCGCGCGTGCGCGCGCGCGTGCGCAGAGAGAGAGAGAGAGAGAGAGAGAGAGAGAGAGAGAGGAGAGAGAGAGAGAGAGAGAGAAACTTATGGGCAGACACAGACCCAGCGATCGACAGACAGACAGACAGACAACACACCACACACACACACACACACACACACACACACACGCGCGCGCGCGCGCGCAGAGAGAGAGAAGAGAGAGAGAGAGGAGAGAGAGAGAGAGAGAGAGAGAGAGAGAGAGAGAGAGAGATCGAGAGAGAGAGAGAGAGAGAAACAAGAGGTCACTGAACAACAAGGTCACTGGTGTTAGGCCATGCAGGTGTGTGGGGAGAGAGAGAGAGAGAGAGAGAGAGAGAGAGAGAGAGAGGGGGGGGGGGAAACATACAGGCAGGCACAGACCAGCGATCGACACAGACAGACAGACAGATAGACAGACAGATAGACAGACAGATACACAAAACACACACACACACACACACACACACACACACACACACACACACAAGAGAGAGAGAGAGAGGAGAGAGAGAGAGAGAGAGAGAGAGAGAGAGAGAGAGAGAGGAGAGGATAAACATACAGGCAGACAGACCCAGCGATCGACACAGACAAACAGACAGACGAACAGACACACACACACACACACAACCACACACACACACACACACACACACACACACACAACACGCAGGTGTGTGTGTGGAGAGAGAGAGAGAGAGAGAGAGAGAGAGAGAGAGAGAGAGAGAGAGAGAGAGAGAGAGAGAGAGAGAGAGTTTTGACTACGAATCCGAATAAGAACGCTTTCTTATTTTAAGCTTTTGAGCCCATTCACAACATTGGGTAGGGGAAAGGGAAGGGGAATGAAACAGTTGCCCGGTGGAATGACGAAGAACATGAAATAAGATGTTAAAGTTATCATGACTAGGAAGCCATATCAACGACGTATGATAATGTAACGCGAATATAACAATAAGAGTTTTTCAGACATTGCGAAGAGATGATTATCATCCATTCACAGTAACGTCACCTTCAGATCAGGATTTCCGTCCTCACCAGTTGGGTTGTGGAGGCTGTCTTCTATCTTGAAACTGCTCCTGACACTGTTCAGCATTCATTTTTTTTTTTATCATTATCTGCCAAAGATGTCATTGTTTCATTAAACATAGAGCTTTGTCTGCTACTCCCTTGGTACACTGTTTCATCGCCGGTTGAGTTCTTCATGGATAAGGAATGTTTGTTGTCGGAAACATTGAGAATGTTCGTTGTCGGAAATATGAAGAATGTTCGTTGTCGGAAGTATGAAGAATGTTCGTTGTCGGAAATATGGAGAATGTTCGTTGTCGGAAATATTTTTTCATTATGGAGCATGTTCGTTGTCGGAATTATAGAGAATGCTCGTTGTCGGAAATATAGAGAATGTTCGCTTTCGGAAATATTGAGAATGTTCGTTGTCGGAAATAATTTTTTTATTATGGAGAATGTTCGTTGTCGGAATTATAAAGAATGTTCGTTGTCGGAAATATTGAGAATGTTCGTTGTCGGAAATATTGAGCACCTTATCGGAACGTTCTCAACTTCCGTCAGCATCATCATCACCTTCATTGCTAATCGTACGGGTATTTTCCACCACCGGCTTATTGTCGGGACGTTGTATCAGTGACTGTGCACGAGTGTCAGACTGCGCGTTTGACAGACTTTCTTCTTCACACAAGAACGCACTTTCTGTTACACAACAATCTCTGACACTGTCACCTCCGAAAGTGTCCGCTGCAGCTGTGTTTTCTTTGCTGTGAAACAGACGTACAGGGAGCTGGGAGAAAGAGAGTCGGCGGGGAGGATCAACAGCTTGCTGTTGTCCCTTGGAATGCAGAGTTCCTCTGGTTCTCCTCCGGTCTCCGATCATTTGGGACAGGCATATACTACGATACACAGCTGTGTCACGGTGACTGAGTTGTGGTGCGTGAGTTTGAAGCTCGGGATTCTGGCGAAGAACAAGAGCCGTTTGACCCTCCCCTTTTCCTTCAGTCTTGTAGGGACACAGGGCCATCTCTCTCAACACGGCGTTGACGACACTTTCTAAATTGGACGGGAAAGAAGACGTTCACTGTGAAACGGACACAGTTTTGGCTATTTTGTTGCAAGTGTTTGTCCGGACAGAGAAATCTGTCTAGCTGGGCAGCCAAGCAAGGAAAACCACTCCATACACACACACACACACACACACACACACACACACACAAACACACACACACACGTGTGTGTGTGTGTGTGTGTGTGTGTGTGTGTGTGTGTGTGTGTGAGAGAGAGAGAGAGAGAGAGAGAGAGAGAGAGAGAGAGAGAGAGAGAGAGAACAAAGGTCATTGCTGTTAGGTCGTGCAGCTGTCATTTAGCACAATAACCTTACGCGGAATGTACACTAGCGAACGCGATGCGATCTGACAGACTACAGCAGTGGCTTTGCTCTTTAACATCGCATGATATACAATATACATGCGAGCAAAAAAAAATGTTACTTATATTCTCTTTCTCACTCTCTCTCTCTCTCTCACACCAAGAGAGAGAGAGAGAGAGAGAGAGAGAGAGAGAGAGAGAGAGAGAGAGAGAGAGAGAGAGAGAGAGAGAATGAATTTATCTGTTCTTAACATCTAAATATGAACGTATTGTGAGAAAGTAGTAGAGATGTTTTAATGAAATGATTAAATTATGATCTTTTCCCACTTCTTCAAACGCTGATGTATGCTCGTGTTTACCTTGTATGAAAATGCTGCACTATCAAATGACTGTTCATTATTGTGCTTTAAGGGAGGCAATGGCCTTTACATGAACAAATGATTCGATTTTAAAACTCTCTCTCTCTCTCTCTCTCTCTCTCTCTCTCTCTCTCTCACACACACACACACACACACACACACACACACACACACACACACACACACACACACACACACATTATAGCATCTCTTATCTCATAAGAAAAAAAACTGCCAGCCACAGACGAAAAACGCTATGATATATGATACATATCATTAGCACTGATTAAGAGCCCCGTAAACATAGACAGAGGCCCAAACGCCGGAATGCTTTAAAGGAAGCGCTTTGGCAGAGTAAGACCAGCTCTCCAGCGTGGAGTGGCAACAGAGGCACAGCAGCCATGTCGAATTCTGAGAAAGTCCGCAAGGTCCGGAACCATGCAACCAAAGTCAACACTGGAGTCGTTACGTCATCCCTTTTTCGGGTACTGGAAACCACCACTGGGCTCGAATCTCCCGAGAACAGGAGAGACAAAAACCTGGTTCAAAAAGCCACGTTTTGAATACCTTCAGGTCGCAGAACGGACAGAATGTCCCAGGCAACAACAACAAGATCAAAAGTGGGCGTTATACATACCAGACTAGCATCCTATAAGGAGGGATCTTGAGCCCAAGTAGATCTCTCAGTGCATGGAGCACCTAGCTAGCTAGCCTAACGAGAGGTATGCTTAACTCGAACATGATACAGTGTTCCGGGAATTCGCATTAAAGACACTCGAATCAATGCTGAGAAGACGTCGTACACCATGAAGAACACCAAGAACAGCTAACCACAAGACAACTGGACTCATATCTACACGGATGACTTCGCTGAACAAGCAGTCTGACATGGTGATGTCGGAATCTAGATCAGGTGTCCAGAAAAACACACACACACACACACACACACACACACACACACACACACACACACACACACACACACAAGTTGATGATAAAAAGTAAGTTTTCGAGACGTGTAGTCCGGGGGAATAATAGTTTGGGATATGGCAGTCTCCTCACACAGGGGTGTGTGTGTGTGGGGGGGGGGGGGGGGGGGGGGGGCTTTGCGTGTGAGGACAACGGAGTGGAAGTGAGCAGGGGAAGGGAAAGGGGGAAAGGGACGGAGCGAGAGGATGGAGAAGGAGGCCGAAAAGACTAAAAGGGAGAGGGGGGGAGGAAAGGGAGAGGGGGGGGGAAGGAGGGAAAGGGGGAGGGGGGGAAAGGGGGGGGGGGGGCTGTCGTGTAGGCAGGAGTCGAAATTGCTTGCCTAGTCTCCGAAATTACTCACCCTGACTGATTAATTACCAGACATTGTTTTACTGTGGCCTGCAGAAGGGAGAGGCTGTAGATAAGCGATGGTAATGGCTCGGATATCACTACTCCCATTTCAGCTACGTTCAGCCGGTGCTATGTTTCCTTACGAAGTTTTGTTAGTGGGGCGGAGACTGGGCTGGAGAAAAAAAAGGGGGTAGTATTTGGGTGGAGGAAAAGGGGTTAGTAATTATAACAATCTTCCCCTGTGTCGAAGGTGGTAAGAGAGACTAACCCTCTCTTTCAGCGGTCAGAAATCAATATTTATGCATTTGGACAGAAGAAACACTGAACAATTCAAGAAATTCTGCCTATAGCTAGCTAGTGCAAAGTTATCGAGAACAGCTTTGGAGGTGCTCGGAACTAAGCCATAAGACAACAATGGTTTTTAATATTGACCCGGATACTTGTGACACAGACCAATGATCTAATAGGAAAGGATAAATATCTTACTCTTTGGCTGATTGGAGTTCCTTGGCACACATGGAAAGCCTTCATTACTTCCTGTGGATCTGATTGCCTCTGTATCTGCCTCCTGTTAACAGGTTGGCTGTCTGTTCATTACAGTTTGAGGCTTATACTGTCAGACTGGAGAGTTAGAAACACACTACTGGCGAGTCTGAAGCACATCCGTGGTGGTTCATGCGTGGACAAAGGCTGTGTGTGGACAACAGGGCGACCTCGCTGAACAGCTGGAGAGAAGAGCTGGCATGCGTGTGGTTGTCTGATAGGGCATCCCAGACAATTAAACTGTTCTCTCTCGTCCTGTAATAATTAACGAGCAGGACTCTGGCATCGACGAAAAGCAGAAAAGCGACGAGGTGTGACCACAAAAATTTCTCAAATTGAGATAATAAAGCGACTTGACTTGACTTGAGGTACCCAGTCCTCTCTCTTCTGCGTCTTTGCAGTGAGGCAGATTTTCGACCCTGCTGTCACACATGCACTGCCATCGTTCTTGGGCCTGCTGGGTGCGTCTACGGCTGTCACACACGTACACACCTCTGACAGAAAAGGAGTTGCCGCGTTTTTTCATGCAGTTGATTTTGTGCGTAAGTGCTTTTTACCTTAGCTCTCAATTGTGCAGTTCATCATGTTCATCGGTCACATTGTAACTGAACTGGCGTTGGAGGATAAAAAGCGTCATTTTGCCTCGGAGTACAAGGGAAGTGAGCTACTGAGGCTCCATATGGGTTATGCACCACTAAGACCGCGATTCTAATCTTTCAGTATTCTAATTTCAATATGGCAAAGCCCATCTAAGCAATATTGAGTTGAGGATTTGACAGGGCACCAAGAGTCGCGGCATGTGCGAGACCTGTCCTGAATAGACCACTCCAAACTCAGTTTTGTGTTTTCAATATTGCGTGTAAATTTGAGCAATGTAATTGTGGAGCTTGAAAGATCATATAGAAGCTAAAGTTGCTACGTGTGCAGGGCGCTTTTATCAACAAACTGCTTGATTGTACCCAGCTGTAAATAGACAGGTCATAGATACAGAGAAGCCAAGATAGTATCTTTGCCTTTCTCTAGAAACAGCTCTTCTGTGCATATTGAAGGCGTTCACCCTTCTTTTAACGGATAGGCTGTCTGTCCACCACACTTTACCACTAACGCTGTCAAACTATAGGCTGTCTGTCCACCACACTTTGCCACTAACGCTGTCAAACTATAGGCTGTCTGTCCACCACACTTTGCCACTAACGCTGTCAGACTATAGGCTGTCTGTTCACCACACTTTGCCACTAACGCTGTCAAACTATAGGCTGTCTGTCCACCACACTTTGCCACTAACGCTCTCAGACTATAGGCTGTCTGTCCACCACACTTTGCCACTAACGCTGTCAGACTATAGGCTGTCTGTCCACCACACTTTGCCACTAACGCTGTCAAACTATAGGCTGTCTGTCTGTCCCACACTTTGCCACTAACGCTGTCAAACTATAGGCTGTCTGTCCACCACACTTTGCCACTAACGCTGTCAAACTATAGGCTGTCTGTTCACCACACTTTGCCACTAACGCTGTCAAACTATAGGCTGTCTGTTCACCATACTTTGCCACTAACGCTGTCAAACTATAGGCTGTCTGTTCACCACACTTTGCCACTAACGCTGTCAAACTGTCAAATATAAAGCACACTCATGGTGGCTTACTCGCGCGATGAAAGGCCACGTTCAGGTGATGGACCGGACTCGTTCAACGGCATACAACAAACGGGAAGGGCAACCCGGCCAGTGAAACAATCCTTATGTTACTCGGGGTGACGTGGTGCCCGGAAATGGTTAATGACCTGCGTAACACGATTCCGACGTTAGGCGTACAGTGGGAGAGCGAGGCGATATGTGTACCCTCTCCCCTCCATAAACTTTGAATAGTTTATTTTTGAGGGGGCGGGGGGAAGGTGCGCGGAGAGGGAGAAGAAGCGGGCATGCATTCCATCATGAGTCAGGTCAGGGTGTGCTATTTATAGCGCGGCTGACAACGGGAGTCATGTCAGGACCGTCATAAACCTGTCCCCTGCCGCCTTCCTCTTTCACCCCAACCTCTCACACAGCTTGTAGTCCCTAACACCTCGGAGCAAGAGTGAACTTTCCGTTTGTTGTTTGTTGTCTTACGTTTTCCTGCCTAATTTCTTTCACATCAACCGTACCCATGTTTCTTGGAGTTTGTTTTTCTGTTAGTCTGTGTGTCCTCTGTGCCAGTATGTAAGATCGAAAGGACTTCGAAAAGCAAAAATTAATTCATGTGCGTTCACTTTCTCCTGCTGTTGTAGCTGTGAGCACGTGTTGGCTCGGAGTAGGCGTGTAGAAGTTCTCACTCTCCTTTTTCGTTGAGGAAATTTCCTTGTACTGCACGTTTATGGGCGTTACAGTCTTGTGCCAGTTAATTGTCAAACTCACCATGGCAGCACACACACTGAACTGGCAGAAACCTTACGTGTTTATCAAATTCGTTTCGCTACCGGTGATGCAAGCACCGGACAAGGGAAGTAACTGCAATCAATTCAGGAAGCAAAGCAGGCTTCACGTCTACACCCAATGTACAGTGGTTCTCTTCTTGTGTATGTGGCCATGGAAAGACGGAGGTAAGGATCTCACTGATTACGTGAAAAAAAAAAGCTGATAACATCGTTATGTAGTGAAGACAACCTGAACAGGAAGTTTGTGCCTCAGATATCTGAAAGTGCTTTTTGGAAAGTTCTGAAGCGATTTCACCAGACTGGTAGGAAAGCCAGCGTCCAACCTCAGGTTGTAGGCCTAGTTCCAGACATGAAATTAGAGATCGTGCTGTTCATACACTGCTGGGCTTCTTGATGTGCACTGCACCTGCTTGCATGCACACACACACACACACACACACACACACACACACACACACACACACACAACACACACACACACACACACACACACACACACACACACACACACACACACACACACACATTGTTTAAGCAGATCTAACGGCTGAATTCAGCACTTTGACTGGTTGTTCATGAAGGACTATACAAGGGAAACTTCATGCGATAGATATCATAGGAAGAACCTGACAACAACAGTTATGATCAGGTAAGCGAACAGAAAACTGCGTCGAAACTGCTGTCGGGCAAGTCTGAACTGCACTGAGAACGATGGTTGGAAGTACCTCATGTTCAATGACGAAATGACTGTGGATCTGAAGACCACTGGCCGAGTGAAAGTGTACAGAAACTCCTGAGAATAGTGGCGACAACAATGCGTGAGTTCAGAGTGTGGTGCACCAGCTTGCAGTGGTGAGGGTCTGTGCCTTGTACTATGGTGGAGTACCTCGCGATAGGACTACGTGACAATAACACTACGCGCCCTTGCCATCACGTTCAACATAGCCTGCATGTTAAAAGCACCATTCTTTTCGGGTTTATCACTGCATCTCAATGCACTGTTTTTCTCAGTAGAGTAACATCTCAACAGTGTCATGCGTTTTTATAGTTATTTTTTCTTCTTACCAACCTCCCGTCCTTTATCGCTACTTCCTAAAAGCGCTACTCTCAATGTCGTTACATGTCGATGGCGCTATTTTTCGACAGCCGTCCAGATATTAACCACTACGATTTCCTTGGTCCCGCAATACAGAGGTAAAAACTATCACCCCCCCTCCTCCTCCTCGCCAGCCTTGCAGGCCCTACTCGATACAGTGCAATCTACGCTCACCGTCTCTTGTTCTTAGTACCCCCGTTACCTTCTCCTTGGCAGGAGAGGAAGGGAAGGGGATGGGGACCAGGAGAGGAGGGGGAGGACATCATGACGACCTGCATTGTGTACGTTCAATCCTTTTTGACACATGGCACTTGTGATATACAGTGCTAATAACACCTAGCACACCCCTTCGACGTGGGTGATCTTGGCTTCGTGGCAGGAAACAATGAATTCAAAGAACTATAGTTAGATGCCACACAAGGACCATCTTCCTCTCTATATACAGCAATCATTTCTCACGAGGCAATACCTCCTGTAAGAAGACACAATGTCCTGCCTGAGCCCAGAAGACATGTCAAAGGAAACAGAACAGCGGAAGCGGCAGCAGTCCATTCCAGTCTGGCTGTGGTCAGCACGGTCACCAGATCTCAGCCAGGTTCAAAAGGTCCTGGCAGTTTTTTCAAGCAGAATAAGAAAAAAAAAATGGCATGCATAGTGTTACCACTGTAGCCGACATGAAGTATGACCACACGGTAACCTGGAACAGGGATGGCTATTTTGTATTTTCCAAACCTTGTCTGGTCTTAGTCATGAGTATGGGTATTGCGTGTTCTGAATTAGAAGCGACACTGATCTGATCCAACATCATGGCATCAGAACTTTACACAAGGTTTGGTTTTTCAACTGGCACATTTCATAATACCTCCATTTTGAAAAAAAAATCTGACAATGGTTTGGCAAAAGGGGAACTGGGAACGCTCTCCTCTCTCTCTCTCTCTCTCTCTCTCTCTCTCTCTCTCTCTCTCTCTCTCTCTCTCATTCCTTTTTCTATAATCTCTCTCTCTCTCTCTCTCTCTCTCTCTCTCTCTCTCTCTCTGTGTCTCGAACTGGGGAAAGCTCTCTCTCTCTCTCTCTCTCTCTCTCTCTCTCTCTTCTCGCTCTCTCAGTGATCGTTTTTTTGTGCTTCGAACACTTTTCTCTCTCTCATGTACACACACAGACACACAGACACACAGACACACCACACACACACACACACACACACACACACACACACACACACACACACACACACACACACACACACACACACATTCCTTTTTCTATGAATCTCTCTCTCTCTCTCTCTCTCTCTCTCTCTCTCTCTCTCTCTGCACTTTTAAGATTTAAAAAACGACCCAATTTCTTTTCTTTCTTCTTTTTTTTTTTCGCTGGTGTGGTCCCATATTGTAGAGAAGAGCTAAATCAACACAGGACGAAGGCCGGA
>JADBJO010000169.1:880000-885000 GCA_016801955.1 Conus betulinus
AATTCATAGCGACCAGTCCGATTGACAGGTGTGTGGCCTGTCTTGTTTAGATGCAGGTGGCATGGCCAGTGTCGCGTCAAGCTTTCGTCATTGGATACGGAGTAAAAATGCCGATTATTTGAAGTAACAAACAGTCAAAGTTTACTATTTATGGTGTATGGAAAAGAAATGGTGTGTGTGTGTGTGTGTGTGTGTGTGTGTGTGTGTGTGTGTGTGCACGAGTACGCGCACACATATACATACACACACACGTGCATATGCGCACACATGCGCATACAAGCATGCGCGCACACACACACTCACACACACACGCGCATGCACACACACGCGTATGCACTCACATCCATACACAGACACAGATACACATGCACAAATTCTATCTGGCTGTCTGTCAGTCATTCTGTCTCTGTCGCTCCCTCCGTGCCATTTCTCTCTCTCTCTCTACCCCCTCCCCCTCTCTTGCTCTTACAGACACACACACACACACGCGCGCGCGCGCGCGCGCGCACGCTCGCACGCACACACGAACGCACACACCCAAGCATTGTTGCGCCAAACTGTATGAAATGAAATATCACTGATCATGTAAAGAACTATCCAGAAATATTTGAATCACATGAAATTCCTTTACCCAAGCCTTTATTGAGTTACGGGGGAAAAAATTACTGGAAGAAACCAGTAATATACGTAGAACAGAATTCGTGCTTTTGTCAGCGGTACCCCAGAAGCCTACATGGGAGTATATGCAAGCAAAATGTGACATTGTTTACACATAGTAATGGAGAAAGAGAACTGAATTGATCACTGTTGAGGGTACAAAGTTATCTTGAGCATAATGATTTCCAGTCATTTATAACTTTTACACACACACACACGCACGCACACACATGCACACACACACACACACACCACACACACACACACATACACGCGCGCGCGCGCGCGCGCGCGCACATATACGCACATACGCACGCGCACACACACGCACGCACGCGCGCAGGCGCACACACACACTCACACACATACACACACACACACACACGCACGCGCACACACACACACACACACACACACACACACACACACACACACACACACATGCACACACACACAGAGATCTACACACACCATACCCCACCATATTCCCCACACACACACACACACACACACACACACACACACACACACACACACACACACACACACACACACACACACACACACACACATGCGCGCGCGCGCGGGGGGTATCTCACACACACACACACAGAGAGAGAGAGAGAGAGAGAGAGAGAGAGAGAGAGAGAGAGAGAGAGAGAGAGAGAGAGAGAGATCCACTCAGTGTTCAACAATTACACGAATTTTGTGAAGGCAATTTGTTTATACAAATATTACAGGTACAAAACCAGAAGTGACAAAGGTTTTCTACTGTGCTGACATCCTAAGACCTGATGATGGCAAAAAAAAGGCACACATGACAGTCATGACCACCCAAATCAGATCCCACCTGTCATCAGACTCGTTTCCCCTCCTTCCTCACTCCCCCCCCTTCATCGCCTCCCCACCCCCTATCCCCCCTTTCACTTCCATTTCCACCTCTCTTTCTTTTTTCTGTGTCGACATTTTTGCTGTGTCATTAATGATCTGGTTGATGATGGTGTGATGTGGATGTAATTTGCCAGGAATGACCGATTCATCCAACAGTTGTTGTCTGGAAGCCATGTCACTTGTCACGACTAGGCTGCAAGAAATTAGAAGAAAAAGGATCTGATGAACCCTCCTTTCCTACTCCCTACACCCCTCCCCCCCCCCCCCCCCCCGCCCCCACTCACCTCTCCTTCTCTACAAACCACCACCCACCCAACACTCCCCTCCCCCCCACACATTCTGTCCCCTTCCTCTTGAGAAAGTCTTGAAGAGGCAGGAAAGCGGATTAGTCAGGATAAGTGATGAGGATTGTATCGACGTTGGCGATTGGCTGGAGATTTGTTTCCATCTTGGCGTCTGTGGACGGGTTCCTGTTAGGTGCGGTGTGTTTGGCTGGCATACTGTGGGCCTTGGAAAGTGACGTTGATTTGCAGCGGTTGAATGGGAAGACAGGTGTGTGGCTTCGTTGTATTTTGACACAGGTAACACACCATGAATACGCAAAAGTGTTGGATAATGTTTTGAGTATATATAGATATGGGCAATCAGATTGTCCTCCAAGATCTGAACGTGCTCCGATCACTGTCCAGCTATTGGGAAAGGAGCCACAGAACAACTCGCCGCCATGCCCTAATACGTGATACAGGAGAGAGCATACATGATCAGACATGGCTGGTGGAATTTTAGAGATACCAGCCCACTATAGTTCCAACCAACTGCCGCATCATCCCCTGTCCGTACTGTGATAGGTCTTTCCGGGCGCAGATCGGCCTGACTAGCCATCTACGCACTCACCCCTGATCACAGGATGACTAGATGGTCTTCGTCGTCTTGACACAAAACATCACACACAACACACACAGTTCAAAAGGCTGCAATACAGAGAAAGTCATTGCTTTTGACCATGACTTTGAAGTGGGGAAAATTAGACCCCTGCAATGTTACTTAGTGCTTCGAGATCAGCAGTCTGCGACTCCTGTCACGATGCACGCCATCTCGAGTCATACGGGTTAGCCTTTACATCCTTTGCGGGTCATTCAGCGCTGACGCAGGCTTAGGTCCACACGGCAGATCATTGAAACAGCACAACAGGCAATGCACAAGGTTGCGGTTAGCGCGGTTCTCGATTCCAACGAAGAAGATGCGGGGAAATGTACAGAAACTCGCTCGCTTCGTTTTTCCAACTGTTCGTCTCACAGATCTACAGACCTTTGTCAGACTCCCATCCGCTCGCAGTAGGTGACGAACCTCCTCTATGCGAAAAAAAAAAAGTACAGTTTACTGGGCTGCTATCTCAGGTAACGGCTTATTCCAGCCTTGTCTTAGTCCCTTATTTAGTGAGGTCGGCCTACAACCTGCACACAGGCTTTGCCTGAAAGCTGTGCTCCTCGTTAGGGCATCAGACTTGATAGTCTGACGCTATCATCCGTGAAGTGTGGTGGAAAATCAGCCAGCCTTTGAGCAGGCGGCAGACACAGACTCAGTGAAACCAACAGGAATAGGTGAATGCCTTCAACAAGCGCAATGGAGCTCCGACTAGTGAAAGACAAAGAGGCTATTCCTGTCCCCTCAACTTCTTTGGTTCCACAGATCTTTCCAAGACTTACAGTTGTCAGCGCGATATGGCAACCGTAGCCCTCTTTACAGATTAAACCATGCATTATTTGTGGCACAAGGTCGCCATGTTACCATTACCCTCCTTTCTTCACGCCAGGAAACAGCATTCTCAGAAAAAAAATGAGGTGACATTCCCCAGTCCTTAGTCACAGTAACTCCCAGTCAAGTCAAACCAAGCCAGGTCAAACGCTTTTAAAAAAAAAACCTCCGCGCGCGCTGTGTGTGTGTGTGTGTGTGTGTGTGTGTGTTTGTGTGTGTGTGTGTGTGTGTGTGTGTGTGTGTGTGTGTGTGTGTGTGTGTGTGTGTGTGTGTGTGTGTGTGTGTGTGTGTGTGTGTGTGTGTGTGTGTGTGTGTGTGTGTGTGTGTGTGTGTGTGTGTGTGTGTGTGTGTGTGTGTGTGTGTGTGTGTGTGTGTGGGTCTGTGCGCGCGCGCGTGTGCTCTCTGTCTGTCTGTTAGACTGTTTCTCTGTCTGTCTCTCTCTGTCCAGTCTCTGTCTGTCTGTCTGTCTCTGTCCAGTCTGTCTGTCTGTCTAGCTTCTCTCTCTCTCTCTCTCTCTTCTCTCTCTCTCTCTCTCTCTCTCTTAAATAAGCAACTGAAGGCAATTAAAAGCCAATAATAAGTTATGAAATAGTCACAAATAGTGGAGGAAAAACAAGAATGATGCGGTAGAATATCGTTAAAGTTGTAAAATTTTGCCAGATAATTTATAAGATATTGAATTGTACTTACAATCGTAAAGGTAGCTTAAAATAGTAAAACTAGTAAAAGGTAACGAAAAGTAGCCCAAAAAAAAAAAAAGACGACGAAAAAATAGAAAAAAAAAGAAAAAAGGGGGAGGTGGGGGGAGAAGAAAAGAAAAAAAAGTAACAGGTAAGGTTAAGTAGTAAAAATAATAAAGAAAAGACAATGAACAGTAGTAAGAACAGTAAATGATGGTGAAAAGTAGTAATAAAGTAAACCGTTGTCAACAATGGTTAAAACAATGACAGCTAGTGAAATGTACTAAACTTAGTGAACGATTGTGAACAAAACTAAAAAAATCAAAGAATAGTAAAAAGTGATGTGGAAACTGCAAAACAACAAACCGGCAAAAAATAGTAAAGTTGGTAAAGATAGTGAAAAAAAAACAGTAAAAGTAAACAAATAGAAAAAAAATTAGTAGAAGTTGATAAAATGTGATGATAAAAAAAATTGCAAAACGTGAGGAAAGCAGAAGACAGTCGAAATCATTAAAGTGGCTTGTCAACAATAGTAAAAAATAGTAAGAGATAGTGAAAAATAATCAGACAAGTTAATGATAGTAAACAACGCTAGAAAATAAAAGTAAACGATATACTTGTAAAATGTGGTGAATAATAAAACAATCACATAAAATGAGGTGGGGGGGGGGGGGGGGGGGGGGGGGGGGGGGAGAGGGGGGTTAAAACTAGTGGAAGATGGTGAAAATATTATTTGTTAAAAGTAGTAAAAGGTAGTAAAAAGGGAGAGGTTTGGAGGAAAGAAATGAGAAAAGGCAGTAAAAAAAAAAATGAGACAAAAAAACTGATAAAAGGTAGTTGAAGATAGTACAAATAGTAGAGTATTGAAAGTTTCTCCAAATGAGAAATGGTCGTTCAGAAGTAGGAAAATCATAGAGGTAGTTTTAAAAGTAGAACAAATAATACAATATAATCAAAAGCAGTACAAGTTTGTAAAATGTGATGACAAGTAGTAAAGGAAGCAAAGGTGCTGAGAAT
>JADBJO010000169.1:892500-895000 GCA_016801955.1 Conus betulinus
TGAAAGGTGGTAAAATAGGTAAAATGTGGTGAAGATAAGTAGAGCTAAAAAAATCAACAAAAGGTAGAATGTGGTGAAAAGCCGAAAAAAGTGTTGAAAGTAGTCAAACATGTAAAAAAAAAAAAAAAAAAAAAAAATTAATATTAGGCTACAAGCAGTAAAAATATGCAAAATGTAAACCAAATTTTTTTTCAACGCAAAAAAAAAAAAATTGAAAAGTAGCTAGAAGCAGTAAGTGCAATAAACATGCACAAAAGGAGAACAACATTGAAAAGGTATGAAAAGAGTTTTGTGTCAGAGAAAAAAATGATATAAAGGCGTAAAAACTAAAGTGAAAACAACAAACACTAGTTAAAAAGAACACTGGTAACGAACAGTATAAATGGCTGAAAGTTGTTTTAAAAGCAAAGTCAGTCGAAAGGGTTCGTTGAAAGTAGCAAAGAGGAGCAAAATAGCAGCCATGCCTGAACGTATCCTTGGTTTCTAATGGTGGGTGGTGATGGTGGTTATAGAGGGAGAGGTGTGATCAGGAAGGGGTCAGGATGGGAAAAGAGACGGGATTTTTTAGCGAGGAGTACAGTGTGACATGTTATTCCACCGATAGGCAAGTAAAGCGTGTGGAGAGGAGAGGAGAGGAGAGGAGAGAGAGAGAGAGAGAGAGAGAGAGAGAGAGAGAGAGAGAGAGGGGGGGTGTGCATGTGGAGGGAGAGGGAGTGAGGGATGGAATTGTAAGATAGGGAAGGGTGGGGATGGTGTGGGGCCGAAATTAGCTGCCTTGGCTGTTGATAAGCGGTGTATGGGTTGCTAGGACTGTCTGCTTGTCACAGTGCACGATCTCTCTCTCTCTCTCTCTCTCTCCTCTCTCTCTCTCAATAATGTATATTTATTGGTCAATATTGCGCAGCCTCTTGACGAAAGAATCCTCTGAGTGAGCCAAATCCACAAAACAATCTAAGGCTGTTAATGTTATTATATGTATATTCGGTATCATGGTTATATGGTGCATCCTTTTAATTACTGCACACATTAATGCATTTCATATTCATTATGTCGTTGTTTTTGCTCTTTTGACTGATGGCTTGTGTGTTGTTGTTGTTGTTTTGTTGTTGTTGTGTGTGTACGCGCGCATGCGTGCGTGCGTGCGTGTGTGTATATGTGTGTGTGTGTGTGTGTGTGTGTGTGTGTGTGTGTGTGTGTGTGCATATGCGCCCATGTGCTCGCGCTTCTCTGTATGTGTTTTATGATCTGTCAGAATACCCCAAAGTTTATTTTGAAAAAAAAAAACTATTGGAATGGTAACATCTTTAGGCATGAGTGCCTCTAGTATAAAATACCAAGTCAACTGTTTCATGCACATAACACACTTATATCTTGCAGCTACACCCTATATTCTCTGTCCAAATTTCTGACATCCCTCTATACTTACAGCACCGACAAAAATAAAGGTGTTTTATGTAACAACGCCTGGGAGGGTTGAGAATGAAGGGCAACCTTTGTTGGCAAGCTCAGACCCCTGGTACACCATTCTGTTATCTGGCACAGAACGCCCAAATTTAAGTAGATGTGTTTATTAAACTGAGGGGAGAGGAGTGTGGGGAAAGGGGAGGGGGGGGGGGTGGGGGTGGGGCTAGGGGATGTAGAGGAGATAGTGACGAGGATTCATGACGGTGATTGGCTATGGAATTGTTTACTCTTCAGTGTCTCTGGGTGACGTCCAAGTAGATACTGGTGTCTTACATTCCCCTGAGTAATCAACCACAATGAAGTTTTATACGGTTAGGTGAATCAGGTAGTCCAACCTATTGATCAGTATATATCTGTGTATCTACCTACCCATCCATCCATCCATCCATCATCCATCTATCTATCTATCTATCTATCTATCTATCTATCTATCTATCTATCCGTTTGTCTATCCCACCTGTCTATCTATCTACCCATCTATCTATCTATCCCTATGTACACTGTATATCTATCTTTCCATTCATACATCTGTCTATAGATCTCTCTCTCTCTCTCTCTCTCTCTCTCTCTCTCTCTCTCTCTCTCTCTCTCTGTGGGTGTCCATCCATTTTACAACCAGTTTTATAACTGACACCCCCCAATCCCCCAGTAAAATAACAATGAGATTGTTTGTGCGTCCTGTATCAAGCTATTGTTCCTGTGCCCACAGCATATGGCACACCTGCATCTCCATTTCACAATAACAACCGTTTCAGCTATCTTCAGCTATGTTCTCTAACCCAAATTTCTCACGTCCTTCTGTATAATGTCACCAGCAGCGATCACAATTGTCTTAAGTGTAACAACATCCCAAAGAGTTGACAGGGAGAGGGAACTTCTGTCACAGATACCCAGTTCTAATGCCGCTTATCTCCTGTCTGACTCAAAGTGCCAGCCTCGCTCAAGTGGAATGTGTTTAGTAAGCCTTGGCTGAATTCCTGAGCGGAGGAGAAAGCCTGTTGCTCAGGATAAGCGACAAGGATTGCATCAACGGTGG
>JADBJO010000169.1:900000-902500 GCA_016801955.1 Conus betulinus
TAAGACTTGGCATACTTTCACGGAGCAGCAACGAAACTTCCTAGTGCGTGCGTGCGTGCGTGCGTGCGCGCGCGTGCCTGTATGTGTGTGTGTGTGTGTGTGTGTGTGTGTGTGTGTGTGTGTGTGTTGTCGTTGGTTTAATGTCCTTCCACTGCAGTGATTCAGACAGTTTTATTTGTGGGTGAATGAAGTATGTAAGTGATTGAGTGTATTAATACGTTAATGATAGAATATGAACCCCCCCCCCCCTCCCCTGTATCCCTTTTCCATTTAATCAAAACAAATGTAACTGAGTAGAGATAAGATCTAAAGATAAAAGCCACTGAACTACTTAACAAACATTTGCAAACTGACTCAAGAATACAAGAACTGTTTAAAACACGTGGTAAAGGTGACGAAGTTGATCCATCAGTGTAACCATCAATACCCGATTTTGTAAAGAGTTCTCTTGCGTGTCTGTGTGCGTGCGTGTGCATGCGTGTGCGTGCGTGCGTGCGTACGATGTCTCTTCCCTGTTATAAAACATGCTTTCACTTTTGATCTGACTCAAAGAACAGATCCCAGATTCCTTCGGCGTTGGTGAAAGTCTTCACTCTCTATTATCACACATTCACCCACATCTCATGAACTTCACGGAATTTTGGGGGCGAAGATGGAAGAAAAAGGGAATGATTGATGATTATGGTACCTGGACAGAGATGGGGGATATACGGATGGTTCCTCACGCAGGAGGAGGGGTAGGAAGTGGGGATGGGTGGAGGATTGAGAGAGCAAGGGGGGGGGGGGGGGTGAGGAGATGCTTGCGCGCGCGCACGCGCGCGTGCGTGTGCATGCAAGTGTGTGTGTGTGTGTGTGTGTATGTGTGTGTGTGTGTGTGTGTGTGTGTGTGTACATGCGAGTGTGTGTGTGTGTGTGTGTGTGTGTGTGTGTGTGTGTGTGTGTGTGATGAGTGAGTGTGAGTGTGTGAGTGTGTGTGTGTGAGAGAGTGAGAGAGAGAGAGAGAGAGAGAGAGAGAGAGATAGAGAGAGAGAGAGAGAGAGAGAGAGAGAGAGAGAGAGAGAGATTTGTCTGGTGTGATTTATTGCTCGGCCATTGTTTTGGTGCAGTGCAACAAGAGCGATGTGCTGTGTGGCAGAACAGCATAATACAACGCTGGCACTGCTCGTCTGCCTCAGCGTTTGTACTGCAGCACACTGTTCCTTCTTTGATCCTTTTGTTTGTACAGTCACCACTCTCTGCCTCTGTCTCTGATTCTGTCTGTCTGTCTGTCTCTTCTTTTTTCCTTCCCGCTCCCACTACTCCACTCTTTCTCTCTTTCACTCCCTCTCTACCCTCTTCACTCTCCATTTCATTTTTTTTTTGTGGTCACACGCAAATGCGCGCGCGCGGGCACACACACACACACACACGAACGCACGCGCGCTTCTTCTTGTTCTCTCTCCTTTATAAGTCTTTGTGTACTTTCTCTGTCCCTGTCTGTCGGACTGTCTGTCCATCTGTCTCTCGCTCGCTCACTCGCTTACTTTCTTTCTCTCTCCCTTCCTCTGTGTGTGTGTGTGTGTGTGTGTGTGTGTGTGCGCGCGCGCGCGCGCGCGCGCGTGCGTGCGTGTGCGTGTGAGTGCGTGTGAGTGCGTGAGTCTGTGTGTATGTGTGCGCGCGCTCGTTTGTTTTTTGTATTTGTGTCTTTGTACGTGTGCGCGCCCACGTACATGTAGGTATACATGTCTATGCAAGTGGGAAAAAGAGAGCTGAGAAAGCGTATGTCTGACATGCATCTGTGCATACGTGCATACCTGCATGCATAGGTGCTTGTGTGCGTGTGTATGTGTGTGTGTGTGTGTGTGTGTGTGTGTGTGTGTGTGTGTGTGTGTGTGTGTGTGAATGTGGGTACACAGATACATACGTCAGTGTATACTTATACATGTATGTCAGCATGTCACTGCACATGCTCAATCTGTTCCTTAGTCTTTGTGTACCTTTCTGTCAGTACCTCTTCTCCCCTTCCCCCGCCGTTCTCCCCTCCCCCTTCCAACCGTCATTCCCTCCCTCCTACCCCCCCCCCCCCCCCACCCCGCCGGTCCCGACTTGTAAACTCTCTCCCCATCACCTTCCTCCCCCCCACTCCCCCCCCCCCCTTCCATCCTCCAACCTCTTTCCCCAAAGTCCAGCTAGGAGGAAAGATCGGCCAATGTGTTTGTGGCGAAAAGGTCAACAGCGCATAATCAGCTTTCTGTCTTGATGGCGGCCTGCAAAGAAAACACGAGGAATATGGCATTAACTCTCCGCCGACACACAGGGGACAGAGCACACATGACATTTGAAGGGAAGGAATTTACATCATAACTCTTCGGGGACGTAGAGAGAGAAAAGAGTTAAGAGGTGGGGTGTGGAGGAGGAACGAGAAGGAGAAGAATGGTGGTAGAAGAGTTAGTTTGGAGTGTTCTTATTTTTGGAGTGTAGCGAGTGGGAGTGAAGAACATGACGCGAGAAACAGATTCTT
>JADBJO010000169.1:910000-912500 GCA_016801955.1 Conus betulinus
TACCATTCTGCATTGTTAACTTCTTAGCCTGACATTTACTAGGTTTTGAACGTTCGGGCCTTCAGAGTTCACATGAAGTGCTTTCCACGTTCCTGTTTAGCCTGTTCGCTCTTCTCATCAAATCATCCACGTCCCCACAGACCACTTCCTCACAGACACTTTTGTCGTCAGAAGCTTGCCAGATATCAATGGAAATTTATTTTTCAGAAAAAGGCCAGTGCTCGGATGAAATCTGTATTATTAGTATTATTACAATTATTACTATTATCTCTATTATTATTATTGTTATTATCATTATTACTTTTTATTATTATTATTATCATCATCATCATTATTATTACTTTGTTGAGGTGCTTCATTTCAATATTGTCAATCTCTCAGCTTATTTTTTTCACCACCCTCATGTTATTATTCTCTTTTAGTATATTTCGTTTATAGTCATCAACATTTTACATGTCTATCTTATTTATAAACCTTGTATTCAAAGCTTGTTGCACGTGCAGATTATTTGAGTCGACAAGTTCTTTATTTGTAAACCCCATATCTGAGAACTGAGGGGACAAACTACACCAACAGGAAAATAAATGGCAAAAGTTGATATATATATCAACTTTATATATAAAATATAAAAAGATTATATGAAAATACAACTAGAATCACGATTCCGTGTTGAAATACTATGTACAATAAATCTGTAAATTAGCACAATATTATTAGAAGAAGAGTTCTTTCCACATCATCAGATCTTCTTGTGTTGTACTTATTTTTAACTTGCTGACCATCTCCCAAAAATGGTCTCCAAAATTTCATAATTACTTAAACGCGGTTGCGAGTATTAAAATGTTCACATAAAAAGATGATGAAACCGTCATGCATTGTAATGGAAGGCATAATATATTTACCTAACGACTCTCGACCACATCCCTTCTTTCTGCACCTGAAGTTTAGGTGAAGGCATGTTGAAATAATCATGACATCATAATTACTTCCAGATGACTCATTCGACATTACCAACACAACTACCCTGCAATTGTAATTTTTGTATGGGAAACGATTACATACAAACACAATCACAAGGATCAGCCACTCCTCCTCCCGAATACCTCTATTGCTCTGATATTTTCTTGGTTTGGGAAATGAAACAATCATATCTGAAAAGACTGTCGAATCAAAAATCGCCAGAAAGAAATATCACGGTAAATATCAAAAGTCAAGAAGGTCCTGATTAGGTGGCCTACTTTATAATCTAAACACATCACAATGGAAAAACTGACGACTTGAAACATATTCTTACCACAATACACATTAAAAAAATCCCATACATGACGCGCCCAGGTAATACCCTATCCTTCGCCCACACGAATGGCATGATGATGTCAGGCCTGACTGCCATTTGTTCTCCTACTGACATTTAGGTGAGGCTGCCTGTCCGTGCATGTTTCTGTCACAGGTTAGTCACTCACAACCCAAGAGAGCGCAGTTAAAAACACGTTTCGGATGCTGCTCAAATCGGAGTACATGGCTAAAAGAGCGTCATCTGGCAACTCCTGGTGGTGTTGACCTGCTAGTAGTCACCTCTGCTTTTTTTTCTGCTCGCCTACTCTTTTGGAACGAACGCATTTGTCTGTAGGTTACACCCCCCCCCCCCCCCCCCCCCCCCCCCCCCCCAGCCCCCCCACCCCCAGCTTAAGAGAAGCCTCGTCAAGATGTCAGTCTGGCCTTGGTCTCTGGGTAATAGTAACTCCTGATCTCCAGCTTCAGCATCACACGTCTTGAAGCCAGTCTCTGACTGACTCTGCACCTGACTGGCTGGTTAGAATGGCAGTCTGGTTTCTGTGCTTTCCGCCGCCTGTTTACATACAACCTGCAGAGTGACGTTCTGTCAGTTTCACCTTTACTGCGATATGATTTGAGGTTTTGACGTCCCTTCAATAAACTAGACTGGTTTGGAATACTTGTAGCACATTTGTCTTCTTCATCTCCGGCTATCCCCTCAATAAACTTGGCTGGTTTGGAATAACTCTAGCACATTTGTCTTCTTCATATCCGGCTATCCCCTCAATACTCAATACACTAGACTGGTTTGGAATAACTCTCATTTGTCTTCTTCATCTCCGGCCAATCCCTCAATACACTAGACTGGTTTGGAATAACTCTAACACATTTGTCTTCTTCATCATCTCCGGCTGTCCCCCTCATACATAAGACCGTTTTGGAATACTCTCGTTTGTCTTTCTTCATCTCCGGCTATACCCTCAATAACCTAGACTGGTTTGGAATAACTCTAGCACATTTGTCTTCTGTAACCCCGGTTGTGTTCATCCGGAATATCTCTCAATCGTTTGTCTTCTCCATCCCCTGTTGTCCCTTAATAAAAAACTAGCCGCTTTGGAATAACCTGGACATATTCATCTTCTGTACTCCCGGCTTGTACTCATAATACGAAAAGCAAGGTGCGGGATTCCGGCGGCCCAAAGTTTGGGAACTAAAGATCAAAGTT
>JADBJO010000169.1:915000-920000 GCA_016801955.1 Conus betulinus
TGTTCATTTGACTTGTGAAAAATCTTGTAACCAAAGTAAAGTTTGAATGTGAAAATACCACTTAACTTGCGTCAGGACCTGGATATCTGCAAGTGTTTTCCTTGTCACTTTGACGATGTCGTCAGTCCATCGTTTTTTTTTTCCTCCTGTTTTCTTATCCATCTCCCTCCCTCAGCAGTTCCCTGGTGAACCGTTAATCGAGGTACTGGATGTTGTTACATGGGTAACGATGTAGCTTTCTTAGTTATGCCATCAGATCCTCGTATGGCTCTATGCTGTGCTTGATGGTCTGGCTCAATTAGTTATGTCATCAGGTCCTCGTACAGTTCTATGCTGTGTTTGGTAGTCCGGCTCACTTAGTTATGTCATCAGATCCTCGTATGGCTCTATGCTGTGGTTGTTGGTCTAGCTCACTTGTTCATTGGTGACATATTCAGCATACCTGATGTTTAGTAGTTTGCGGTAATACCTCATTTCTATGGCTTGGACTTTTCTTTCTGGATCCGCAGTGCGGGTCCGTCTCACATGCATTCAGGGTGGATGGAATATAGGCTTACCAAGACACACCCCAGCCTGATGTCGTGTGTTTTGGTGACACTGCCTTCCATTGCCTTCATTCTGAACAGTGCTGATACTGTCTTTGCTGCCCTTCACAGGACTTCTGGTTAGGATCACCCGCGGCTGATAACGGGTCCCAGGTAATTGAAATGTTGAACAATTCCAAGTCAGACTGGATATCCATGAAGTAATGGCGGTGTTTTCGCTCACTGTCAACTTACATCTTCACGGCACCGGTTTCCGTGCCATATCTTGTTGATGGGTCATGCTGACTGCATGCCAGACTATCAATGTTGTCTTCAAAGCGAAAGTTCGTGGTTTTTAGCAAGGTATGTCACATGATGATATACCCATAGCAAAATGACACACTTTCCTGTCGTTGCACTGCGCCGCCAACTGCAGGACTGATGCACACAGTTAGCTGTCGGTAAGGTGTCTCTGCCTGGGTTTGGTGCCTATTTATATCGGCTTAGAGGATCCTACCCACAGCGTCAGTCATAATGCGATGTACTGATCCAAAACAGTTTTGTTTGGGTTATGTTAAGCTTTTGACGCAAGCCTATACAGGCCTTACCTGCTACTGGTCTGGAAAACGGGGTTTGATAGCGCATCAGCCAGCAGCGCCGTTTATTGGCGCATGATTTCAAACACAAGACAAGAGCACACACACACACACACACACACACACACACACACACACACACACACACACAGGCACACACAAAAGTAGTTTCGAAGTTTTTTTTTTTTCTGACCATAGTTTGTCCGAGGAGAGAAACTCGTACAGAAAACTGCTGCTGCACGCTTAATTCGGCACAGTTGTTTCCCATTCTCATGTAACACAGTCCTAATTCAGCTGTATTTTTCTTAGCTGAAGCTCTGTGCCTGCTGTCGCTCTCTGTTGGACTTCTTTCAATGATAATAGGGCGGCTTCCCACGTGAAGTAGGCCTATGTCATTTAGTGGCTTAGTTGCGTCATAATCTAGTCTTTCCAAGTCAGACTGGATAAATGCCAGTGTCTGTTATTTTCCTAAGCCTGCCTGTTTGTGGATCTGCCCCCGCGCTCTCTCTCTCTCTCTCTCTCTCTCTCTCTCTCTCTCTCTCTCTCTCTCTCTCTCTCTGTTTCACTCAAGGACTGCATGAAGAAAATCGTTGCTGCTGCTTATTTCTCTACCATCTGTTTAAGTAAGATTTGTATCTCTCTCTCTCCCCCCTCCCCCCCCCCCCCCCCCCCCCCACACACACACACACACACAACTCATTTTTTTTTTTTTTTTTTTTTTTTTTTTTTGCAGGAAAGTATTCAGTTCGGAAAACTGCACCTATTGTGTTTAGGGCTTGGAAAACGAAGGTTGGTGAAATGAAACAATAAATACTTTTTGCAATAAGAGACTCCTGAATGTTCCCCCTGCCTGCCTGATACGGATAAGTGGATGGACCAACCTGTAAATGTCCTTTGTGTTATTATCAATAGCATGTATTAGATTCGGGTGAAAACTTGATTCACCACCAGAACAAAGAACAGGTAGAGAGACTCGTCAAATATTTCTGACAGGATGTGAATCTACATTTCCAATTAATTTGTGTGTCATTCATGCACAAACCATTGACCCCAAAACGATCTGCTATCGTATGGCTGGGTCTAGGTGTAGGGTGCAAAGTCTAGTCTAGTTGTATTGCTGAATTTAAAGATCGATTTTTTTTTTTTCGTTTTTTTTTAAACGCAGAAATACAATCTTAATGATGATTTCAAAAGTATTTTTCAATCGGTAAAAAGTAATGATCCGGTTTCATAAACAAATGGCACAGAAGTTATTTAAAGATTTCGACGGAGATCTGTGGCCTAAATAATGTCATTCAAGAGTGCTCAAATGTGAAATTTATTTTGGTGGTAAAGCCAGTATGGCACAGAAGTCAAGAAACTTCTCGAAAACGAGAATTTAAACAAACCAAAACCACACGAAATGCGTACAGTATATGTTTCCAGCCTTGCCGATCTGAGACACTTTTCAAAAACAGTCACAAAACGATTTGTGAATGCTCTCATGAACTATACTACCTCTTCCTATTTCCTCTACCATCACTGACCACTACCATCAACAACCGGCCACCAACAACCACCACCACCATCTATCAACTACCACCGTCGCCACCACCACCACCACCTCATAATCATTGCTTCCATCACCACTACCACACTACAAGTCACCACCACCATTCCCCAACCACCACCACCTTCTAACAACCACCAATCCCACCGACCACCTGCACTACCACACATTCACTGTGTCTATAACTGCTACAGGTAAAGGGGCAAAAAGTATGTCCCTCTAATGGCGGACAGATTTGAAGTGGTTGTTTCCACTACATTGTCTAGCCAATATTTCAGCGTTGGTGACATGTTTGTGTACCGAAAACCACTGACGTCATTTTCACAAGTGTACTCTTTTGTGTGAAGTAAAGAAAATCGGTGAACTGTCGTTTGGTGCTTGCGGTTTGCTGTTAGATCTCTGGCATGGTATCGGCAAGCAAACAGCTCACAGAGGAGACGAAAAAATACATTGTGTCGTTGATAGACCAGGGGGCTTCGGGTTTTTGAGGTGGCAGATGTGTTGAACTTGAACAGGTCAACCGTCGGGTAAGTTTACAAGCGCTATTGTGACACAGAAAAAACAGTAGAAAACAAACCTAGGAGTGGTAGGCCCAGAGTGTTCACAAACAGGTGCGTGTCTGCACTGTGAAAGATCGTAAAACGGGACAGATCTGCCACAGTTTTTGAAATTTCAGCCGAATTCCATGCATCAACCTCCATGGAAGTCATGGAAATCAGCCGAAAGACGATGAAGCGAAATCTGCGTGGACATGGCTATTCAAAGCATCCCCCAGTGAAGAAACTAGCCATCAAGGAAGTGAACAGAAAGAAGTGGCTTCAGTACTGTAGGAGTAAACTTCACTGGACTGTGTGAACGATCAGTGGAAGAATATATTTTCAGTGATGAAATGACCATTGTGATCAAACCCAATGGACGTGTAAAACTATGGAGGAAAGTCGAAGAGAAGTGGTCAGCTTTGTCTGTACAGAGTCCGTCTTGGTCCGAAGACTACATTGAAATTGATGGTATGGGGATGCATTTCGTATGACACAGCTGGACCACTGGTGTTCGTGGAAGGCAATATAAACAGTCAGAAGTACACTGATGTGCTGGAAAATAACTTTCTACCGTTTGTTGCCGACCACTACCCAAACAAACGCTGGTACCTGCACGAAGACAACGCCTCTGTTTCACCACTCGGCTCACACCGAGACCTGGAAGCGACAGCACAGAGTTCCTGTGTTTGTCTGGCCCTCTCAAAGTCCAGATCAAAATCCGATCGAGAACGAGTGGCAAGTCCTCGAGACTCGCGTGAGAAAAAACCATTTGCCACATCAGTACTGTCGCAGATCAGCGCTGTGCACTCACCACTTGCTGGAATCAACTGACTGTTGCCTATTACCACGCCCTCTCGACGACTCTCTACCGAGACGCTGTCAGCATGTTTTGAGTCGGAAGGGCCAGATCACCAAGTACTAGCAAGTTAAGTCCAGCCTAAAGGTAAGAACGATGTTTTCAGCAACAGGTACCTGTAGGTAATCAGCACTGATGTGCCGAGAGGGGACAGACTTTTGTCCCATGAGTGTACCACTATCGCCAACCATCACCACGAACAGACACCATCAACTACCACTTCCACACATCCCCGACCTACACCACCACCATTGATCACTAACCACGACAGCTACCACTCCCACACTTCCCCGACCTACACCACCATTGATCACTAACCACGACAGCTACCACGCCCACACATCCCCGACCTACACCACACCATTGATCACTAACCACGACAACTACCACTCCCACACATTTACTGCCACTACTAGCGGCATCATCTACCACGTCCACACACCCACGCCTCCGTTACCACCATATCAACCACCACGACCATCACCATCATCAATCAGCCACCAGCTGCCATCTCCACACGTCCACGACGACGACGACCACCACCACCACCACCACCACATCAACCACCAGCCATCACCACCAACAACTACGGCTACCATTTCCGCACATCCACTGCTTCCATGACCACGTATCAACCACTACGATCACCACCAACACCACCCACCACCGACTACCACCAGCACCACCAGCCGCCATCTCCACGACCACACGGCTAGTGTTTTCACTAGCAGCCACTTCCTGTGACATGAAAAAGAGCAATCACTCAACACATCCACGCTTGCACAGTCACGATCGATCTCTGCCGGCCATCAAGCACCATTCTTCCTGACTTCAAGCGGGGATGTGTCGCTGCAAAATAAAAAAAAAATAAAAAATAGAGGAGGGGAGGGAATGGAGTGGATGGGGCGGGGATATAGAGAGCGAGAGAGAGAGAGA
>JADBJO010000169.1:925000-952500 GCA_016801955.1 Conus betulinus
TTCTGCCCTCCCCCCCCCCCCCCCCCCCCCCCCCCCCCCCCTCCTATCCACCCAAATTTCTCATCCAAAACCTTGTGGCCGATATTAGCAGATGGTCGGATTTAGAAGCTCAATTTCCCCCTGTCTGCTCCCGAGGGGAAAACGGTGATTTTCTTTTAGCTGGGCACATGATGATATCAGAACTCAGGGTGGCATACCTCGCTATGAAGGTTTTTTACACTATGTTTATTCTCATTCATAGAACGTGTTTTCTTCGTTTAGAAGTTCTATCTAGTTTGGAGAGTATGATTACCTTGTGTGTGTGTGTGTGTGTGTGTGTGTGTGTGTGTGTGTGTGTGTGTGTGAGAAAGAGAGAGAGAGAGAGAGAGAGAGAGAGAGAGAGAGAGAGAGAGAGAGAGATAACAGAAAATCTCATTACTAAAGACGCGCAGCAGTCGCTCTCTGTCACTCGCATGGAATTTCTACGAACAATGGACACACCCAACGTAATCGTTGTTAGTTGCGAAAGTGAACTAAACAAAACAAGGAAAGAAAAGGAAGTAAAATATGAAAATAGTAAAGAAATAAAGAGGAAAAAAAGCATGGGAGAAAGGAAAGAAAGAAGAAATGAAAACATCAGGGGAGAGAAGGAGGAGGAGGAGAAAGAAGGCGAGGTTGAAGAAGACGAAAAAGGAGGAGAGGAAGAGGAGGAGGAGGAGGAGGAGGAGGAGGAGGAGGAAAGAAGAAGAAGAAGAAAGAGGAGGAGGAGGAAGAGGAGGAGGAGGAGGAGAGAGATGACGATGATGATGATGTTGATGATGATGATTAAGAGGAGGAGGAACAACAAGAAAAAGGAGGGAGAGGAAGAAAAAGCAGAAAAGGAGAAAACACACGAAATAGAAAAAAGAAAAAGAAGGAGAAGACGGAGAAGAAGAAAGAGAAGTAGGACGAGAGAAGAATGAGAAGAAGAAGAGAAGAAGAAGAAAAAAGAACGAGAACAACAAGAACAAGAACAGAACAAGAAGAACAGGAAGAAAGATGAAGAAGGGGAGGAGGAGGAGGAGGAGAAGAGGATTCGCTGTCATATGAAAGAGGTGGGAGGGAGATACAAGAGGGTGAGTTCAGATCAAAAGCTACTTTAAACTTGGCTTCCACGGGCGGATTGAAACAGTGAAAATTCAGCTTTATTGTATACTTCAGCACGCTCAAGTACAACTTTGAACGTTAAATCTAGAACGGATCTCCACTGTGCTCTTGAAACACACCAACATGAAGTGAAGAGAAGAGCGTTTCTATCCTTTCTCGAGAGAAAATAAAAAAAGTCATCTCAAACTCAGTAGGCAGTGTTATCCGTTGGTCGGATTTAGAAGCAGTATTTTCCCACCTGCTTTTCTTCAAATCAGTGCGCACATGAGGATGTCAGACCTCGAAATAAGAGACGTCGCAATGACGAGTTCTATATTTACTGTGTGCACTTTTATATCTGGAACGTGTTTTCTTCTCTTAGAAGCTCTCTCTTGTTTGGAAGTTTATCATGTTGCTTGCGGGAAGAAGAGGGGAAAAGGAAAAGAGAGATAGCGGAGAGGGGTTGGGTAGGGACAGAGAGAGAGAGAGAGAGAGAGAGAGAGAGAGAGAGAGAGAGAGAGAGAGAGAGAGAGGGCAGACAGACAGACAGAGAGACGGACAGTGACTGCATCTGAGACAGAGAGATTTCCTAATGACTAAAAGGTAATTCCGAATACGGTTAAAAGTTCCTGTCTGAAAATCGCATAGAATAATGTAGAGGAATAGGAGAACGAGACAGAAGAAGAAGAAGAAGGAGAAGAAGAAGAAGAAGAAGAAGAAGAAGAAGAAGAAGAAGAAGAAGAGAAGAGGAGGAAGAAGAGGAGGAGGAAGAAGAAGAAAAGAAGAAAGAAGAAGAAGAAGAAGAGAAGAAGAAGAAGACTTAGAAGAAGAAGAAGACTTAGAAGAAGATGAAGATGAAGAAGAAGAAAGAACAGGAAGACAAGAAGAAGAAGACTTAGAAGAAGATGAAGATGAAGAAGAAGAAACAAGGAAGACAAGAAGAAGAAGACTTAGAAGAAGACTTAGAAGAAGAAGAAGAAGAAGAAGAAGAAGAAGAAGAAGAAGAAGAAGACTTAGAAAGAAGAAGAGAAGAAGAAGAGAAGGGAGGACTTAGAGGAAGAAGAAGAAGAAGAGGAAGAAGAAGAGAAGAAAGAAGGAGGAGAAGAAGAGGAGGAGGAGGAAGATGAGGATGATGACGACGACGACGACGAGGACTAGAACGAAGACAAGGACGAGGAGGAGTGAAGGAGGAGGAACAGAAAAGGTGAAGAAGAAGGAAAGAAATGCAGTCAAATGAATAAATGGAGCAGGGGGTGGGGGTGGTGGGGTTGGGGGGGGGGGGGGGTAAGGGTAATGTGTCAATGCAAAGATACATCAAACTTGGCATGCATCGACTGTTTGGAACAGTGAAAATTCAGTAATGATGTATACTCACACACACACAACACACACACACACACACACACACACACACACACACACACACACACACACACACACACACACACATATAATGTAACGTATAAAAACCAAAGCTAATATCCCTGGTGCAGCCCCGAGGTGAAGTTCCACATGTCAGTATAGACCTGGAACACACCCTCATGAAGATAAAAGAGGGAGAGTTTCTGTCTTCTTTTTCCTGTACAAAAATTCTCATCTCAAACCCTGCGTCCTGTGTTAACAGATGATTGGATTTACAAACTGTATTTTACCCCTTTATAACCTTAACAAAACAGGACACTTTCCCTCAGCTGGGTACATGATTAAATCAGACGTCAACCACGTCGCAGTGATACGTTTTATATTTCCTGTCTTTACTTGTCTTCATGGAGCATGTTTTTTTTTTTTTTTTTTTACCTCACAGTTCTCCTTAGTTCGGAGAGTATTGTCCTTGTGTTCAGCAGGTTTTAGATGGCGCCAGCTTGTGACTTTTTTTACGAAACTGATCGGGATCTCCATTGTGTCCTAGGCTGAAAACGAGAAAGGACAATGACAGGAGAGAGAGAGAGAGGAGAGAGAGAGAGAGAGAGAGAGAGAGAGAGAGAGAGAGAGAGACAGACAGACAGACAGACAGACAGACCGACCGATCAAAAGACAGGCAGAGAGAGAGAGAGAGAGAGAGAGAGAGAGAGAGCGAGAGAGAGAGAGACAGACAGACAGACAGAGACAGACAGACAGACAGACAGTCAGACTGATCGATCGAAAGACAGGCAGAGAGAGAGAGAGAGAGAGAGAGAGAGAGAGAGAGAGAGAGAGAGAGAGAGAGAGAGACAGACAGACAGAGACAGACAGACAGACCAGACCGACCGACCGATCAAAAGACAGGCAGAGAGAGAGAGAGACAGAGACAGACAGACAGACAGGGGAGGGGGGGGGGGGGGGGGGGGGGGGGGGGGGGGGGAGGAGGGGGCACAACAGAGTTTTTGATGATTGACAGCCAATCATGAAGGTGTGTATGAATCCCTCCCTGTGATTCACTACAGTGATGAAATTCCGCCAACAAAGAATGCACCCAACTCACACCTTATGAGTTCCAAAAGCAGAGAAAAAGAAAAGAATGAATGAAGAAAGAAAGAAGAAAAAAAAGGGAATAAGCAATGATGGAGAAGAGGTGGAGGTGGGAAAGAAATCAAACATGAAAGAAGGGAGTGATGGGGAAACACGAAAAACGGGGAAGGGAGAAAGAAAGAGGAGGAGAAGAAGAAGAAGAAGAAGAGAAGAAGAAGAAAAAAAAAAAGAAGAAGAAGAAAGAAGAACAACAACAACAACAACAAGAACAAGAAGAACAAGAACAACAAGAAGGAGGAGGAGGAGGAGGAAGAAGAGAAAATGATGACGTCGACGACGACGACGACGACGACGACGACGACGACGACGACGACGATGATGATGATGATGATGATGATGATGAAGAGAAGAAGAAGAAGAAGAAGAAGAAGAAGAAGAAGAAGAAGAAGAAAAAACGAAATGCACTTAAAGCGATGATAGCGAGATTTCAGGAGGTAACCTGAAAACACAAAATTACTTGAATCACTGGCTGCCTATAAATCATTACACAGAAATCAGTTCTTTGTACACTTCGACGGTATTTTTTCATTCCTTACCATTAAAACCACAACGGACTTCCATGCTACTGCCTGAAGGAAAATTTCTTCATATTTGTGTGGACTTGGTACACACAGACACGACAAGAGAGGAACGTTTCTGTCCCTTCTTTCTCTTCAACACTTCTCAACCAGAACTCTGCGCCCAGTGTCAGCATACCATCAGATTCAGAAACCAAACTTACCTTCGATGTGGCCTTGTAGAGAAAAAGGGCAGCTTTTCTAAGCCAGATATTTCAGTTCACAAGACCTCAGGGCAAGAACAGATCGCAAGGATAAAGTGTACATTTGCTGTGTGTTTGCTTTAATCATGGAAAGCATTTCCTTCTCTTAGAAGTTCATCTAAGTTCGAACACGTATCTTGGCTGGCAGAGTTTTTATGCTTTGAATTGTGACTTTTTTCCCCCTATTGAATGGGAGCTTCAGTGCGTTTTAAGAGAGAGAGAGAGAGAGAGAGAGAGAGAGAGAGAGAGAGAGAGAGAGAGAGAGAGAGAGAGAAGGAAGAACAGAGAGAAGGAAGAACAGAGTTTCTGATGATTGACAGCGAATCCTGAAGCTGTGTACGAATCCCTCCCTGTGATTCACTTACAGTGATGAAATTCCGCCAACGAAGGATGCACCTAACTCATGCCTTGTGAGCTGCAAAAGCAAAGAAAAAGAAAAGAAGGAATGAAGGAAGGACGAAGGGAGTAGGCACAAGCAACAAAGGAAATATGAAAGAAATGATGGAGATGACGTGGAAGGGTGGGGAAGAGTGATAACAGGAAAGAAAGGAGTAATGGCAAAAAATGAAGTGGGCAGAGAAGAAGAAGAAGAAGAAGAAGAAGAAGAAGAAGAAGAAGAAGTGGACTAAACGATGGAAAAGAGGGATCAGGAGCTATCCTGAAAACACAAACTTACTTGGATCACTCACGGTCCATAAAAACTAAAAAAACTAAAAAATTAGTGTAGCGTACGTTTCAACGCCATTTTTTTTTTAGAACCGTAACCACACTACCAGATTTGAATTCCGTTCCACTGCCTTATGGCAAATTTCTCCACATTTGTGTGGACGTGGTACACACCGACTCTACGATAAGAGAGGAACGTTTCGGTCCCTTCTTTTTCTCAAGAAAACTTAACACCCAGAACTCTGGGCCCAGAGTTAGCATACGATCAGATTCAGAAACCAAACTCTCCTTCGATGTGGCCTTGTAAAGACAAAGGGTAGCTTTTCTAAGCCAGGCATTTGAATTCACTACGTCTCAGGATCAGACAGATCGCAAGGATAAAGTGTGCATTTGCTGTGTGTTTGCTTTAAACATGGAACGCATTTCCTTCTTTTTAAAGTCCGTCCTACTTCGAATACTTATCTTGGCTGGCAGGGTTTTTATGCCTCGATTTAGGATTTTTTTTTGTGTGCTCCTGTTGAATGGGAGCTCCAGTGCATCTTGACATTTTGAAGGGGGGGGGGGGGGGGGGGGGGGGGGGGAGAGAGAGAGAGAGAGAGAGAGAGAGAGAGAGAGAGAGAGAGAGAGAGAGAGAGAGAGAGTTTCTGATGATCGACAGCTAATCATAAAGCTGTGCATGTATCCCCCCCTGTGACTCACTTACAGTGATGAACCTCCGTCAACATAAGATGCACTAAACTCACACCTTACGAAGAAGAAGAAGAAGAAGAAGAAGAAGACATAGAAGGAGAAGACTTAGAAGAAGAAAAAGAAGAAGAAGAAGAAAAACAACAACAACAAGAAAAGAAGAAGAAGTAGAAGATGAAGGAGGAGGAGGAGGAGGAGTGCACTTAAAGAGTGGATGAGAGGCGTCAGGAGCTAACCTGAAAATACAAAATTATTTAGATCACTGGCTGTCTATAAAACTGAAAAAAAACTCAGTACATTGTACATTTCAAGACTATTTTTAAATTCTTGCCATTAAAGCCAGAATGTGTTTCAATGCTGCTGCCTGGAGGTGAATGTCTTCATATTTGTGTGGACTTGGTACACGCTGACACGACGATAAGAGAGGAACGTTTCTGTCCCTTCTTTCTCTTCAACACTTCTCAGCCAGAACTCAGCGCCCAGTGTCAGCATACCATCAGATTCAGAAACCAAACTTTCCTTCGATGTGGCCTTGTAGAGAAAAAGGGCAGCTTTTCTAAGCCAGGCATTTGAATTCACTACACCTCCTGGTCAGACAGATCGTAGGGATAAAGCGTACGCTTGCTGTGTGTTTGCTTTAATCATTGAAAACATGTCCTTCTTGTAGATGCTCATCCCTGTTCAGACACTTATCTTGGCTAGCACGGGTTTTATGCTGCTAACTTGTGACTTTTTGCCCTTATTGAACAAAGGCTTCAGTGCATTTTAGAGAGAGAGAGGGGGGGGGAGAGGGGGAGGGAGGGAGAGAGAGAGAGAGAGAGAGAGAGAGAGAGAGAGAGAGAGAGAGACAGACAGACAGACAGACAGACAGACAGAGGCAGAGGAACAACAGAGATTCTGATGATTGACAGCTAATCATGAAGCTGTGCATGAATCGCTCCATGTGACACTTGCAGTGATGAAATTCCGACAAAAAAGAAACTACCCAACTCAAAACCTTGTAAACTGTGAAAATATTGAAAAGGAAGAGAACAGAGGAAGTAAGAAAAAAAAAACCCAACAACAAACGAAACGAAAGAAAGCAATGGTGGAGAGGAGGTGGTGGGTAAGAGTGCAACTAGAAATGAATGGAGTGATAAGGAAAAAAGAAAACATGGAGGGAAGAAGAAGAAGAAGAAGAAGAAGAAGAAGAAAGAAGAAGAGAAGAAGAAGAAGAAGAAATTGCACTTAAACGATGTCAGAAAGACGTCTGAAGCTAACCTGAAAATACAAAATTACTTGGATCTCTGGCTGGCTATAAAAACTTTTTTTTTTTTTAAAGTTCACAGTACACTTCTACGCCACTTTCTTTTTAATCCTTACCATTAACCAGGACAGGCTTCCATGCCACTGCCTGAAGGTGAATTTCTAAACATGTGTGTGGACTTGGTACACACTGACTCTACGATAAGAGAGGAACGTTTCTGTCCCCTCTTCAAAACTTCTCACCCAGAACTCTGTAGCCAGTGAGGAAAGGGCAGCTTTTCTAAGCCAGGCATTTGAATTCACCAGACCTCAGGGTAAGACAGATCGCGAGGATAAAAAGTGTACATTTGCTGTGTGTTTGCTTTAATCATGGAAAGCATTTCCTTCTCTTAGATGTTCTTCCTAGTCATGACACTTACCTTGGTTGGCAGGGGTTTACGCCTTGGGTTGTGACTTTTTGCCCATATTGAACAGGAGCTTCAGTGCGTTTTGACGTTTTGAGAGAGAGACAATGACAAAAAATGACAAAATATTTTATTGAACTAGGCCTTGTGCCCGTGTCAATGGGGACTTAGGGGGGAGGGGGATGTGGGGGTAGAAACAAAAACATAGTCAAAAAAAGCAAATATAACTGGAGAGAGAAAGAAAACCTTGTAGGCAAACATGCCTTTTCTCAACGGAGAAAGCACTCTTACATTCTCTCTCAGTAAACAGTATGTATCTCTTATAACAATACACACAAGTATATGGCTTAGAGCAGGTCTTTTACAAAATTCAGATAAGTAATTTTCTTTGTAGTTGCCACAAGTTTAGGAACACACACACACACACACACACACACACACACACACACACACACACACACACACACACGCGCGCGCGCGCGCGCGCGCGCACACACACACACACACACACACACACACACTAACAAATCCGCGCTCAGCTGTGCTGCATCGATTGGTTTCTGTAACAAAAGGCTTTCGACAAAAATAAAGCAAGGGGCAAGCACATTCTCGTGTCAGACAGTAGCAAGGTCAATTTAAAAGCATTTGTTGTGAGTAATATTTTTTGGGGATGTACATTTCCCGTAGTTCTTTATATTTCGTACAAACAAGAATAAAATGCAATTCCGATTCTTCTGTATTAAGACAAAATGGACAGTTAGCATTTTCTCGTTTGTTTGAATGTCTTGACCGATGGGGTTTTAACTGTGACACACCGAGTCTTATTCTTGTTAGGTGTTTTCTTAGAACAGGATTTCTGACATTGTTTATATAGTTTGGAACATCACAGAGTTGTCTAAACGATGAGTAGAATTTATATCTGTCCCTAGACCTAAGAGTGGAGTCCAAATCTTGCAAACGGCAGTCAAGTAATCTCTGCTTGAAGGCAGAAACAAAACCTTTAACATGACCCACACCTTGGTTATCCCAGACATAGCCAAACCCATATCTATATAAATTATAGCATATGCTGGTTGCCCAGTTCTTTTTGCCATTATTGTGGAGGATGAATAGCACTTTGTATGCTTTCTTTGGTAGGCGTTTTTTTTGAGAGAGAGAGAGAGAGAGAGAGAGAGAGAGAGAGAGAGAGAGAGAGAGAGAGAGAGAGAGAGAGAAAAAAATACATACACACACACACATACACACACGCGCACACACGCACGCACGCACGCATTCACGCACACACGCACGCACGCACGCACGCACACACACACACACACACACACACACACACACACACACACACACACACACACACACACACACACACACACACACACACACATACACACACACACAGCTGTGTGCCACTGCCACAGACGAAGAATTCAATGTAGAAGTCCTGGCGAAAATGGTGCAGGCAATGACATAACTCACGAGCCACTGGCAAGACAAAAGCATCTCCCTCAGGTCGAAAACCAGGCTCACGCGTTCATTGTTCATCGGATGGAATGCAAATACATCTAAATCTTTCGCATTCACTGCTTATGCCCGAACATGATCCAAACCCTGGAGATACTACTTCAAGATCTTGAATATTTCGTGGGTAACGAAGTCAGAAGAACTGCTAGAAAATACGATGACCTGCCAATAGGAGAAAAATGAAATGGTAAAAAAAACACACAAAAAAACATGTTTTAGGAACGGTTGGTCCTTCAAAACCCAGCATGGCACAGTTCCAGATGGATAAAGAGGAGACAGACAGAAGAAGATGTGGGAGGATAACACCAGTGCGACAACGAGACTGTCCTCCTGCCAGCTTTCAGAGAGCCGCAGAAAGCAGGTAGCAGATGGAGGGATATTTTTACTGGTCATCAGTAGTGTTTCAGCTAGCTTCTCTGTGGGTTTGGAGTTGGGAATGAGATGAGGTGAGATGATTCAAGCCAAACCGGCGCTGGTCACGCACCTGTTTTCCTTTGCACAGGTGCAGCCAAGAGGCACACAGAACAAACAAGAAACATTACCCCCGTCTCCTCCACTCTAAGAGAAGAAGGTCTGACTTTGCGTATATATATCTTCAACTGACAGGTGTGCGCAGCCAAAAGCAGCAGAAAAATGTACGAACACAAAATGATCATTCAGTCCAGACTGGTATGTCTTAAGATCCGGAGCGTTGCAACACAAAAAAGCACGGGCCAACATAAACAAACATGATCAGCCTCATGTTACCTGTCTTGAGTGTGGAAGGGAGGCATAAAATGTAAATGTTACACGCGTGTCCGTGGGCGTGTGTTTGTATAACATACTTGCGTTCAGGTGTGTGTTGTCTTAGAGACAAAAGATTGTGCATACAGACACAGGGATACCTGAGTATTATGTGTTTTAAAAGGGAGGGAGGAGAGGAGGAGGCATGCATGGTGGAAAGAGTGTATCAGGTGTGCACGTGTTTTTATATCAATATGCGTGTGTGTGCTCGCACAAGGTCACCTGGGTTCATATCTACCCAGGAGTGATCTTCTCTCAACTGTGTGTGCATATATTCCTCATTCCCGACTGCTCAGTATAACTTCTCTTTGTCTTCTTCATCTGTTTACTTGTCTTTAAACTGCTCCCCCTTAAACTCACAATCCACAGAGGTTGTACCAATCAACATTCTCCACCCACACACGTGCGCAAAAGAGTATGCTCATACATTAACGTACAAGGTACATTCACCACACACCCACTCAAACAAACAAACAAAACAAACAACACACACACACACGCGCGCGCGCGCGCGCGCGCACGTGCAGCCACCCACGCTCCTACCTTCTCACCTTCACACACATACAAACACACACCAATATTGTGGCTCCCTAGGCCTTGCGGCTTAGACATTCGCTAAGTCTTGTTCAAGAACCCAGATCTCACTTCTTTCCCCACCTGTCCCTTTATTTCTCTGCTACACTTTACCCTCGCGGTTTTTATCAATCAAGCAGATATGGTCTAGCGTGCATGGACGGCTCATAACGCGGCAAAGCCTCCTTAACAAAACGGAAACGGAAACTCGTGCGTCGCGCCGCCGGAAGGTGTCTTGAAAAGTATGGATGGTTTTCCTACTTGAAAAGGGCTGCTTTTTTTTCTGTGCGGCGACTGCAATTAAAAAAAAAGTAGGGCTCACTAGAATGAAAGACACGTGTGGTGGAACTTAGTGCCAACTAACGAACTGAGAGACATATGTACTGAAAAGTAGAGCTGACTGAACGACATATGTAGTGAACAATAGTTGACTGAACGACACATGTAGTAAAAAGTTGTAATGACCGAACCATGCATGTAGCAAAAACAAACAAACAAACAAAAAAAGTTCTCACTGAACGACACATAGACATATGTAGAAAATAAAATGCTGACTCAACGACATATGTGGTAATAGGTAATGCTGACTGAAAATAAACATGTGGTAAATATTTGCGCTAATCAACTGACTGAATGAACAACACCTGCAGCAAAACGTAGAGCTGAGTAAACGACTCTTAGAGTAAAGATATGTGCCAAAAGACTGGCTGGACGATAACTGCACTGAAAAGCAACGTTGTCTGAACGGCACATGCGGTAAAAAGCTAGAGCCGACTGAACATAACAAGGTAATGGTGACTGAGCACCTCAAGTAGAAAAAGGAGTTGACTGAACCATAGATGTAGTGAAACATAGGGCTCAGAGAACGACCCTAGAAGTAAAAATGAGGTTGTGACCGAACAGAACTCCGTTGCGAGGAGACAGTTGGTGGAGAAGACTGACTGCCCGACTGTCAACCTGAACGCCCAGATAGAAGAGTTTGTAGTGTACAGAGCGCCTGCCTCTTTGTAAGCTGTTCAGCGCTATTCCAAACATACGGCACATCTCTGTGTAAACACACTCGCACATGCACATGCACACGCACACGCACGCACACACACGCACGCACGCACACAGACACGCACGCACGCACGCACGCACACACACACACACATACACACACGCACACACACACACACACACACACACACACACACACACACACACACACACACCATTCATTTCGTTTTGCGTTTTAATTTTGCTTTTGCTTTAGCAAATGGCTTGACTGGGAGGGAGGAGGGGGGGGGGGGGGGGGGGGAGGGAAGCTTACTCAGTATGCCATCTCAAAATAAAACATTGACTTGACTTGACTTGGCACAACACACACACACACACACACACACACACACACACACACACACACACGCACACGCACACACACACATTCGCCTGATATCACTTAATGTGGAAAGACGTTAAATTGAAGACGACAACAACAACAACAACAACACAACAACACACACACACACACACACAAACACGCGCGCTCGCGCGCACGCACACGCACACACATTCGCACATATGCACGCACTCATAGTCTCTCTGTCTCTCTCTGTCTCTCTCTCAAGAGCGAATACACACACACACACACACACACACACACACACACACACACACACACACACACACACACACACACACACACACACGCACGCAAAACCCAACATACAAGGATGAAGGGATAGAGGCAAAGAACAAGACACGGAGCATCCTCTCTTGTCCAGAAGTGAACCAGTCCACTAACATCCCGTGACGTGTTCCTCGAACTCTTCCACGTAAAACGACTTTCGTTTCATTCTGTGTTTTCTTCACTTCATGTAGTTTGCATCAGAATGACTGTCTCAGCGTGCTCAAGACAGTGATCTACCATGGTCCTCTGTCCTCATGGATCGGCGCTCCTGTGGGGATCGTATCTTTCAGGATGGTCTGTGGTACAAATGGCCGACCTTTCAAAGATGACACCGTCTTTCCCAAGAACACAAAACACACAGAAAAAGAGGAATAGCAAACGGGAAAGTGCTTCCCAAACAACTTAAGCGATCAAACACTAATTTACTGGAACTTACTGTGGGAGGGGGGAGGGGAGGGGGGAAGAGTCAGGAAGGATTACCACCACTCAGACATTGAAGTCTGGGGTCAGAGTAAACTACCTCAGACCAGTTGATGAAAGTTATTCAGAAAATAGGAAACCGCTTTCCATGCTCAAAGCTCGCTTTCCTTTCCACTTCTCCCTTCTCTCCACAACTACACATCCGGATTGGTGCAGACCACAGCTCCTCCCCCCGCTGCATCGGCCGCTTTGGCAGCGGCAAGCTCAATGAGAACGGACAGCGGCTACTTGAGCTTTGCTCCTACCACAACCTCCGTACCATGAACACCTTCTTCCCCATCCTATCCACACCACAGAGTGTCCAGGAGGCACCGTAGATCCCATCACTAGCATCAGCTGGACTTCGTGATCACCCGAAGACCCGTGCTCAACCACGTGCTCGTCACCGGCAGCTACCACAGCACTGACTGCGACATTGACCACTCCCTGGTCAGCAGAAAGATGAGTCTTCGGCCCAAGCGAACCCACCGCTCCGAGCAACAGGGATGTCATCAAGTCAACACAGCCATGACGTCAGTGCCCGAACCGCGCGAACGCTTTGCCAGAACCATTGACAAGGCCCTCGAGGACTGCCGCCCGACAGACAGGGCTTCATCACGGTGGAACCACACCCGCGATGCCACCTACCAATTCGCCGCGGACACATTTTGGAAGAGAGAGTGAGGAAGAATGAAGACTGGTTTAAAGCAGTAATCGCGGAGATGGAGCCTGCCATTGCTACTAAGCAAGCCGCACTCTTCATTCTCAAGAGAGAGCCCTCTGCAAAGACTTTGGATGCACTCTAAAAAGCTGGCAACAACACCCAGCAGACCGCCGGTCAATGCGCCAAAGAGTACTGGCTGAACCTGTGCCAGGGCATCCAGATCTCCGCCGACTGCGGCAACGTCCGCGCCATGTAGCCTCGTACATGCATTAAGAAAGCGTTTGGCCCTAGCGCCATCAACATTGCTCTTCTAAAATTTATCTCGGGGGATGTCATCACCGACCACAGCAAACACATGGAAAGATGGGTAGAGCACTACAGGAGCTGTACTCCAAGGAGAACTCAGTCACCCCACACAGCCATCGAGACACCCCCTCCCCCCCCCCCCAACCCGCCATGGAGGAGCTCGAAGCCCCACTCCAGGTAGCGACGGCATTCCGCCAGAAGTAATCAAAGCCGAAAAGGAGAGGTCTCTCCTCAGTTACCTCCGTGAGCTTCTGCGAAAGTGTTGGGAGGAAGGAACCATAGTCCAGGACATGCGCGATGCAAACATCATCATGCTATACAAGAACAAATGGAACCGCAGCGATTGCACTATGGCGAAATATCCCTCCTCAGCATTGTTGGCAAAGCCTTCGCCCGTGTCGTCCTCAACAGGCTGCAGCTACTCGCCGAACGAGTGTACCCAGAGGCACAGTGCGGCTTCAGAGCTGCGAGGTTGACATGCTAATCTCCTTGAGGCAGCTACAGGAGAAGTGCCGCATGCAGAGACGACCCTTCTTCGTCGTCTTTATCGACTTACCAAAGCGTTCGCCTTGGATTGGATGTCCCCCAAGCTCCTGAAGATGACCATGTCCTTCCATGACAGCATGAATGGCACTGTCCTGTAGGACTGTTCTTTTTCGGACCTCTTCCCGATCAAGAGCGGTGTCAAACAAAATGCGTGCTCACTCCGACGCTCTTCGGCAGCTTCCTCTCCCTGCTGTTGCGTTACGCCTTCCGACAATCTGAAGACGGCATCAACTTCCACACCAGAAGTGACGGAAGCCTCTTCAACCTGGCACGTCTCCGAGCAAAGACGAAGATGCGGAAAGTCCTCATCAGGGAGATGCTGTTTGCAGATGACGCCGCCCTCACTGCCCACACCGAGGAGGCGCTATAACGGGGCATCACCTGCTTCGCTGATGCCTGCACCGAATTCGGCCTCACAACCAGCCTAAAGAAGACAAATCATGGGCCAAGAGACGTCAGCAGCACTCCCCACATTTCCGTCGGCAATCACACCCTTGAAGTGGTCGATGACTTGACTTAACTGGGCTCCACCATCTCCAGCAACCTCTCTTTGGACGCGGAGCTCAACGTGTGGATCGGCAAGGCTGCAACAGCGATGGGCCGTCTGCGGAAGAGAGTCTGGAACAACACCATGCTAACGTCAAACACCAAGATGAAAGTATACCAAGCCTGCGTGCTGAGCACTCTTCTATACGGAAACAAAGCATGGACCCTATACTCTCGACAAGAATGCAGGCTGAACGCCTTTCACGTGCGCTGCCTCAGAAGACTCCTGGGCATTACTTGGCAGGACCGCATCACTAACAAGGACGTCCAGACTCAGGCCGTGCTGACATAGAAACGCCTGCGCTGGCTTGGCCATGTCAGTAGCACCCACAGGAAGCCCCGTCCAACGCTACAAGGATGTATGCAAGCGTGTTCTGAGGGCAGGCAGCGTCGACCCAGCAGACCTGGAGACAACAGCTTCAGACAGGGTCAGCTGGTGGTTCACCATCAAGGCCGGCATAAAAAAAAAGCAGAGCAGAGGAGGAGAGAGCCCAGTGGGAAGAACGGAGGAGCTGCAGACGGCAAAGAGAATCGCATCGGCACCCACAGACACTCATGACCGAGACTTCACGTGCAGCAACATCAACAGAGTCTGCCGCTCGAGGGTCGGGCTCTTTGGCCACAACAGGCGCTGCAACTCCACAACTGACTGATTCATGGCGCAACACCATTGTTTCCGAGACAGACGGATGCCAACGACAAAGTTTTATAATGTCCATAAAATAACTTTCCTGACTGGTCTGCTGACGGAGGCTTGTTCTCAGCGGTCTTTTGTGTGTAAAACATTACAATTATTGCAGCAAAAATATGCATTCGGTGATCGTGCTCTCAACGTTTCCACGCAGCTTGAATTCAGTCTGAATTTTTTGTAGTGACGTCTTCAATTCATATTTTCAGTAAGGTTAGAGTAAAATTATGTTGAATGATTTTAATATCAAAATATCAAACTGATTTTGATTGTCACGTTCTATCATTCTATCTTTGAAAGTTTTCGAAATATATGTTTTAACTAAATTGCACTGCTCATGTACCGATAAGGGTAGTTTAAGATCTTCAGAACCACAGATATGTTTTGCTCCACGATTAGCTGCCCTATCTACTTTATCGTTGTAATAAAAGGAACAGTGTGAAGGAATCCAACAAAAGGATAACTGGGTGCCTCCTTCAATAAGCATGTGGATCAAACAGCTTATCTCAATCATTTCAGGCCTAGTATGCAGATAAAAATCTCTTATCGCCTGAAGGACTGATTTTGAATCTACACAAAACAGAGCTTGAAATATTGTTTTGGGGAAATTTAAAAGGTAATTCAAAGCCATGAGTATTGCTATTAATTCAGTTGTAAACATGGATATGTTACATCCAATGTAAAAAGATTTCTCCACCCTCAAGTCAGGGATTAAGAATGCACAACCTGTTTGCTTACCAATACATGAACCATCTGTGTATATTTTTAATTGGTTAGTGTAGTGTGTGTGTGTGTGTGTGTGTGTGTGTGTGTGTGTGTGTGTGTGTGTGTGTGTGTGTGTGTGTATGTGTGTGTGTGTGTGTATGTGTGTGTGTGTGTGTGTGTGTGTGTGTGTGTGTGTGTGTGTGTGTGTGCGTGCGTGTGTATGTCTGTGTGTGTGTGTGTGTGTGTGTGTGTGTCCGATCGCATGCGCGTGCACGCGTGTGTGTATCTGTGTGCATGTGGGAGTGGGGGGGGGGGGGGGGTAGATGAGTAGATGAATACATGTGCTTTGTGTGTGTGTGTGTGTGTGTGTGTGTGTGTGTGTGTGTGTGTGTGTGTGTATGTGAGTGGAATACGTGCATGCGTCTGTAGGTGTGTGTATGCATGCGTGCGATTGTATGTGTGCACGTGACTTTCATAAGATCTTCCATGTCATCAGAGATCTACACCCATGTGAATCACATCACCAGTACAACAGAACAGTGGCCATTAGGGCTTTGCTATTTACTCTGTGCCCCACATCCCCTACTGCCTACACATCTAACAGCTGAAACAGTCCACGAGCAGTGTCTGCTCGAGATCCTTATAATCCAATGGCAAAACAGAATGTCCATCCGTTAGACTGTGGGAAAGAGTAGGCTTCCCAGCATCAACAGTCTGCTCATCAAGAACCAGCTGCGATAGGCGGGTCATCCACATACACGATAGAAGGGTCCCTAGAATACTTCTGTTCAGCCAGCTGAAAAAAAAAAGGGGGGGGGGGGGGGGGGGCAGCGTGACCTCGGAAGACTTCCAGTAATGTATAGGGACAGGTAGAAGGACTTCCTCAAGAGCCGCAGCATGGACAAAGTCAGCTCCGTATCGCTCTCGACCAACCCAGTTAGAGACCCTTGCACCAGTAGCGCGCAAAGACTTCCAGGTGTTCATGCGTGCCTGCATCAAAGTTTGCAGTGTGCGTAGGCGTGTGCGTGTGCATGAAGATTTAAACAGAAAGAAACGGGGGTGAGGGGAGGAGGTTTGGTTGAACGAGTCTTTTCGTCTGTAAAATGAATGAACGATTGTTAAATCGTATATGCCTCAGCCCCTCATGAAGGGGTAAACGTACAGATATAACACTTCATCATGCAATACAAAAGGCTGTGGCTATGGCAAGTACATCATGCAAAACTATAAAGTAACTATTTCTCTATATTTACAAGCCTTATACAAAAGCAACGATAATTTCGTATGACATCGGGTTAGTACATGTTGAGTAAACCTATTTTATATAAACAAGGTTCTCGATAACATTTAGGCTCCAAAACATTTTCTCTTATTTCTTTCAACCTTTGACAACACAGAACAAAGTGCAACTCATCTTCTTTAAACATCTGGTATAATGAACACATCAGATTGCAATCATCAAAAGATTTATCTCAAACGTCTGTAGAAGCAAGGTAGTAAAAATAGAGGAAGGGGGATGGAAGGTCAACAAAAGAACGGCATAAGGAAGGAGCAGGGAGGTTGAGGTGCAAGAGCCTTTTATTTGAACATACGAATTGTTTTACTAGCCTGAATTCACTGTTGTCGGAGGAAACTATTTATTGGGGTGGAAACTGTTCCAAGTTTATCTTAATCGCTCTCCTTCTAACTATGGGCAGTTCCAAGTGTATTTCCCTGGGTTTTTTTTCTTCTGTGCATGTTTCATGTGCAGCATATCGTACATAGTTTCTCGATATCTAGAGCTCCCTAAAATAGTAAAACAAAAAAGTTGACAATAGAATTTATGCAGGAACTCAGTTCAGCCATGTACACAAGGACACTATACAAATTACTGTAAACCCCTGCGAGAGAAAGTTCTGAGTCAATTAGATGCGAAAATCTCAAGACGATCTTGGGTATGGAAAGAATAACGATTCCACCGATAAATACAAGATCATTTTGACGATGCCAATTTCTTTGCTGGACATTGAGGAGGAACACTGGCCACGCCAGTAAACAATCTGTTGTTGTAACTTGATGGCTGTGGTGATGGTGGTGATGATGACGACGACTAAACAACCGATGACGACAAAGAATCCAAAAAAACACGCTGTCCAGATTATCTATCAGAGCTTTGTTCCTGAAGTAAAACTGGCTCAAAGAGACTGTCCAGTCTATTTCTCCAGTTTGCTGAATGAAAAGGCAGGTTACCTGCAGTGGAGCAAGGACAACAAAACGCAGGACCACTAGAACTACCACTCCTGTCACAATGACCATCACTAATGCTTTCGTGGAAATACACTGTCGGGCCTTCAGTGGAAAAGAACGCAAACACACCTCTCTCCGTGGAAATGATGGCAGAGGCAAAATATGGTCCGTAACTTAATCCGTACAGTCCAATTAGACTACTGTCAATAATGAAACGGTAAGCTGCATCCACATATTCATCTTCTTTCAAGCGCCAGTAGGCACGCGCAACATTAAAGACAAAGATGAACGTCAAATATGTCAGATCGAGCAAAGCGAGAGAAAAGAGGCACACGTTAATTCTGTCGCCAAGGCCTTGCTTTCGGAAGATTATCATGTTCAGGATATTTAAAGGAGCTCCAATGACAAAGAGGACTGGCAGGAAAAGCAGACAATGAAGCATGTATACAATGTATTCAGTTTCAGGGCTAATCAGACTTTCTGAATAGTTCCTCGGCATCGATGCGTTTATTACTCTGCAACTGTGTTTGCCACGTATGCTGAGAAGGGAATCGTTCATCAGTAGTAAGCTCCGTGGTGACGTCATCATGGTTTCCTAGTTGTCTTTGAGCTCTGTACACACATAATCAGACAAAAAAACATGCTGCAAAAAACTGACAGTTAGCAGATATTACTGTTAAAGTCTCTTGGGCAATGACCTGTTTTAGTATCAACTCGAACATCGCTCTTCCATCTCGCGAATGTTTTGATTTGAGAAAAGGGATACTGAGAGATGGGACTTAAACTACTGGAGTCCATGCACAGGTGTTCATTCCACCTTGCTTTTTCCAACCTAGCTGTGTGCCCATAAACACTTTTCACTGTCCCCAGGCACACAACGCGACTGGATAGTTTCTTTCAAAAAATCTTCAATGAAAACCTGCTTGGGGCGACAAATAAGCTAAAATAAATCACCTAATTTCCTGTGCCTGACCGGGATCAAAGTTTGTGGGGGAGAGCTGAAGGAAGACAACATTGGCTACAAAACCAAGAAGCGATCAAAAAAAAATGTTCCATACACCTCTCATACAGCTTTGAAGATCATTGACAGTTTTTTTGATACAGAAGCCGAAACGGAAGACAAACAGGTAAATGTTGAATTCATCGTCATTAAAAGAAAGGGAAAGCCTTTATTAACAGAAAAAGGCAGCAACTGATCAAGGAATTCTCCAGATTGGCCTACATTTCCAGATTAGTTCAGCAATGGATAGGAGACTGAGACTGGAACGAGGGAGAGGGGGGGGGAGGGGGGCTCGAAAAAGAAATCAAACGTCTTTCCACTGGATTGTCAAAAACTGCAAAAAGCTCAATTAGGCCTGGCATTAAACCTGCAGCTCGACCAGTGTACCAGAAAAAATTTGGTCTGCTATCCAAAGAGAAAGCAAAAAGACCAGAAATGACTGACAAGGAGATTGCAGAGCCAGTCAACAAGCCAGCTCCATGGGTTAGTTCAATTGCAGTTTTCCCATGCCAAATGATGATGTCCACTTGTTTTGTGCACATGCGTCATTGTAATTAGACAGTACTGACAGACTGTCATCCATACCTACTGTCGATGAATTACTCCAAGATAAGAAAGAAAGCAAAGCCTTCACAAAGTTTGACTTGAAGATTGCCTGCCACCAAACTAAACAGCACCTTGTTCCCAGAATCAGTATCACATTTATTGCGTTCTGTGGTTCATTGTTAGTATGAATGGTTCTTTGAAATCCATGTCTGGTAAAATTGCCTTTTTGGCAGTCAAAGAGTATAAACTATAATCGCCAAACTGGTTGAGGTCATAAATGCCAAATGCCAGGTCTTCCAAATGTCCTGATAGGAATTTGGTCACCTCGTTATCTAGCTTCCATGACACGACTTGCAAAATGTTTTACTGATTCATTCTCCGTGTCAGAGCCATCAAACTTCGGTACTGAATTTCTGCTTGGTAACAGAAAACATTTTGGTGTCCTTCATGGGCAGGTGTCAAAATCTGAAGTCTTTGTGATGACATCACCAGGTCTGTTCATGGTACACAGTTCTGGGTTTGTTGCTACAGACATTATGTCACATGCTTGCCATTTTCCAGTTTTGGTGCAGTTTCTGTTATGGCCTCAGGATAAAGAACTGATTTTTCCTGGTAAGTCTTTGAAGTTTCACAAGAAGGGTAGCAAAGTTCAGAATGAATCTTAAGTAATAGCTTGCAAACCCTAGGAAACGTCTCTCTTCATTGACATTTGGATATTCCCAGACATTCACCACTGCTTCTATTTTCTCCTTGGCTGGATCAATGCCTCTTTCTGACAATTTGTGTCCCAGAGATTAATTTCCCTTTTCTGAATCTTCATTTTTCAGCATTTAGTGTCAGGTCAAAATTTTGAAGTGTTGCCATTAGACCTTTATCGCGTTCTTAACAATCTGAGGGTCGTCTGAAAAACTTGGCTTGGAATTCTTAGAACCACCTTCTGTATAGTAAGCTGATATGTTTGTGGTTTTCTTGACTGCATCTTTCGATGCAAGTTTCATGTCATTGATAACGTCAGTTTGTTCTTTCACTGTTTTCTAAACGCAAGTCCTGCTCAAATGGACTCTCTATAACGGATTGATGTTCTAAGATAATACCCCCTGGTCTGTTTGGAGTTTCAGCGTTTGCTTTGCTGTTTTCAGTGCTGCCATCTGCTTCTTCCTCCTGACATTTCTATCGATGGTATCAGTTAGTTCTGGTTCCATGTAAACTGGTGTTTACTTTGTGGTGTTGGTCAGCCAACTATGGGATCTCTAATCTTCTCCTCTTCCCCCAATCCCTACCCCCACCCCCACCCCCAAATCGAAAAGACCCATACTCAGGGCTGTGGGGCGATCTTCTTTATGCTTGAGTGGCGATGGTCCTGTACTGCGCGGAGCCGCCTCAAAAGAGGGAGCAGGACAGACGTCGCTGGAGCGCTGTATGTGTGATCTTTGGTCCTCACTGATTATGTTCTTTGTGCACTGAAGCGGTTTCTGCTGATTTTCCAGATGCCTGGAAGCCCTAAGTGCCGAGGGTGTTACACGACCTCCAAGGCTTTGCGATCATCTTATCTTGTCATGTCAATGGTAGACTTTTGTGTCTGGATTGGTAAGATTGTGTTTGTGAAGTCTCTGAATTGGCATCTACTCAGTCTGTTACAATTACCAAAGTTGTTCAGCTGAAAGGTACCAAAAAAGTCTCACATTGGTAAAACTACTGGACAGGGAGGTGGCACAGGTGGGAATGCTGAGAAAGATGGCATTTCTCTCTTAAAGGGCGTTGTTGTGAGAGATAAACTTTCCTGTCACTAACAGTTGTAGTGGGTCTAGCCTGTGTCATCAGGGGATGGCTCCTAGAGGTGTGGAATGGTCAGCGATGGATAACCATGACCAGAAAACATGTTTTTGGGTCGGTAGTATGGGCAGTCCTATCACAAAGGAGCTAATAAATTGCCCTCTCGGCCATGATCAGTGAGGACCATGGATCACACATACAGCGCTCCAGCAATGTCTGTCCTGCTCCTTCTTTTGAGGTGGCTCCACGAAGTCCAGGACCATTGCCACCCAAGCATGAAGAAGATCTTCCCACAGCCCTGAGGACGGGTTTTTCGATTTTGGGGGTGGGAGTGGGGTAGGGATTGGGGGGGGGGGGGGGGGGGGGGGGAGGGGAAGAGGAGAAGATTATAGATCCCATAGTTGGCTGACCAACATCACAGAGTGAACAAGCTCTGTGCTTGGTGCGTGCCGTGCAGCCGAACATCAAAGTGCAGCTGCAGTCAGTGGGGAGCAATCACTGGCATGTTATGCAAACGATCCATTACATATTAATGATATGCTGTGATCTTCAATGCCAACGAAGCTTTTGGGTAAGGGTGAGGTGATTGACGAGGGGAGAAGCACCACCACAACAAACCACATACACCACAAAAAACACATACACCACAAAGAGCTTGAACAGATTTATGGGCGTTTTTTCCCTTGCGCTTAGAGTTGATTTTGTCAAGATTTTGCGCATTATAAATACCATGATTATTATTATATATTATTATTATTATTATCAAGATGTTGGTTTTTCCGTATTTTATGCTGTACTCCCTTTGCCCTATCATTCTTTCACGGCAGATAGTAATGCATCAAATCAAAGTAGTATTGAAAGATCAGGAAAGTCCTACTGTAGGTTTTTAAGGACAACTACAATTTGTACAGCAACGTTTGATGTTGCAAGTTTATGTAGGCATGATTTCAATTGTTCAGTTTATTTCTACGTTTCTTTCTTTCTTTTTTTCAAAGAAATTGAAAATGGGAAGAATGAATGCTGGAGTTGAAAATGACAACCAGCCAAGTAGGCAGAAATCTTTCCTTATAAAGAGAGACCAACCAACAGAGCCATGACTGTACCTATCTACCCCATCCCCCTGGCCCCAATTCATTAATGATGTATTTCCTCGTATGTAATGCATTGGATGGAAGAATGTAGTGTGGAATGTGGGATCATTGATCATATACATTTTTTCCTTCTCTTATGCACGCTTAAGCCATGTCTCCATTATACCTTCCCATCCCATCTCCAGCTCAAAGTTCTCAGCAAAAACAAAACAAACCAAAACATTCATGTAATGGAGGATCAGTATTTTCATAAAAACGTAGTCCATGCACAAATAGCGAAGTTTTGCAAGGCATGAATGAATCTTAATATATTATACAGGTACATCCACTTCGGTCTTTTTTCCCTTCCATTTCAGATAATGGTCATACTTTTATGCTCTTAATTTTTACATCCTTATTTTCATTTCTCTTAAATTTGCTGAAAAATCTAAAATAAAAATAAAAAATAAAAAACAGAAGGATGAGCATGCAAACAAGATGGTCCAGTTCAGTTTCAGGTGTGGTAACCTACCCACACTTTGACCCTTGTACAGAGAGAGAGAGAGAGAGAGAGAGAGAGAGAGAGAGAGAGAGAGAGAGAGAGAGATTCATATGTATGTATATAAATATGCAAGCATAGAAACTAGACTGAATTTCTTTTAATTGTTTACACAGTGATTCACTGTTTTGCATAACTTTACAGTATTACAACATAATGTCAAAATTACGTCACAACAGATTTACATCTGTGCATATTTTTAGTGTTTCCATGAAAATGAAGTTTTTTTTGCAAAAATCGATGGGAAACAACTTAGCTGTTGCCCAAAGTTCCTGTACGGACGCTTAACGCATATTGACCTCAAGACATCTGTTCATTGTCTCACCTGAAAGACTGCTTCTCAGACCAACGTTTACAATTTATTAGAGAGGGGAAGAACATGTGTCCATGACAGGCCTTAGATTTGAAACTGGAATTCCTGGCTGAATGAACTATCCACTGGGCCACTAGTATACAATATGTGTTAAGAGCTCCTGTTGACGCTCATTTCGCACGTCATGACGCACACAGTATGTCTCACAGGTCTACACTCTAAAATGCAATAATGTTTCAGCCTGACGGGATATATCGAGAATTTGACAAATGGTAAAAATGAACACTGAACACTGGCAATGCTTCATCAGCTCGACTGGATATGTCGAGAGTTTGACAAACAGTAAAACTGAACACTTGAATTGTTTCCGATCAAGCTATTATTGTCCAAATGGACATTTTCACATGTTGTCAGACTCTTCCTTGCACTAAGCTGGCACATAATCAAGCAGAAAAACAGAAGAGATCTAGTTGCAAAGTGAGGCAACTGCCGGTGGAAATCTAAACAAATTTGAAAAATGATTTATTAGGCTCCGCCCAAAAACGTTTACAAACGAATTACTAGTCAAAACACGACGCATTTGGAAATATTAGGTCTTCTTCAGGGAAGATACCTAACACTCCCGACAACGAAAATGAACGAGCAATCACTTATCTTCATCCAATTCGGCGCAAGATGGGCGTTGTGTATCTTGCCTGAAGAAGACCTGAGAGAGGCCGAAACGCGTCGTGCTTAATCTTGTGATTTGTTTCTATCTTTTTGGGCGCAGCCTTATGAATTATTTTTCAAACAGAAGAGAGGTTCCTCCTTTCAATTACCAGCTCAAATCTAGCAGTAATTACATCAAATACTTCTTACGTTGGTTTCATATAATTGTAAATTTCACTCACACATTTATGAATCAGATGTAGTTGATAAACAATACATAAAGCAATCAGTCGGTCCATGGCACTGCAATCAGAGCACATACACCAAAGCACACTGTCATGGAGGGAACTCAGACTGGCCACTGCACTTGGAGCTGCCTGGTCACCCACTTCGGACACAGCCGCTGTAGCCTACGGCTGGACAGCTCCTGCTGGGAAGAAACGGGAGAAACTTGTCCAGCGTGCCTGACCGTCATTGCCTCAAAGCGCACCTGGAGGTCAACAACAGGTCGGCCTATCAGCTTCCTAGCTGTCTTGGTGACCTTAGCTTTTCTGTGTCCGGCTGCATGTGTGAAATCAAGAGGAGATGGTGTGGTGCGTGCATGCGTGAGTGTGTGACGTGCGTGTGTGTGTGTGTGCGCGCGCGGGCGCGCGCGCGAGTGTGTGTGTGTGTGTGTGGTGTGTGTGTGTGTGTGTGTGTGTGTGTGTGTGTGTGTGTGTGTGTGTGTGTGTGTGTGTGTGTGTGTGTGTGTGTGAATGTGCACGTGTGTAAACAATATATGTTTAATTCAGTCTTTTCAAGGCCATTTAACCCATATGGACAAGAGAGAGATACCGAATATTACAATGCAGGAAATGAGAAGTCTTTTTACAGGAAACAATATTCATGTAGGACGTATCATAAACAAAATGTATATACAAGGTTTTTAATAATGATAATTCATTTCAAGGGATATCTATTGACATTATCTGTTTTAGGCACGCTAACAGTTATACAAAGCATGTGCAAATATATATATTCTTAGATTTACACATGACTCCTAAAATAGAATTTGCTGTTTCTAAACATTATTTCGTATTTTCAAACATCCAGTTACAAAAGTGGCGGTCTTTAGTGATAATTTTCCCTTTAACTTTAGTATGAAGAGTTGCAATTTCGTTGTGGAAGGAAAACGATAATAGAAAGGAGGTATATATTTATGCCGTAACAGTGTATACCTTGGGCATTTCAAAAGGAATGGGTCAAATCTTCAACATGATTTCCTTCACGTTGTTTACAAAAACAGTCTGCGGATAGTTTGCCGAATCGAGGTACGCCATTAAAAGCAATACTGTTACTTCTCAGTAAACATATTGCACGTCTATATTTAACATTTATCCAGATCTGAAATATATGTCACTTTAACAATCTCAGGGTGATATAAAAACATAATATCCCACTGAGTAGACTGTCTCGTGCCAGTTTTGGCGCGATATATATCTTGTAGTCTAGCTTTAAACGATATCAAAAACAGATTAATATTACCTGGATTTTGCATTTCCCACACTATACCAAAACCATGTCTACATAGAATATTTCTTATGTTTGTGACCCAGTTTTTTTTGACCAGCTCTGTCTTGATTAAACAACAATCTATAACATTGTTTAGGATATCTATGATCAGCTAAATGTAGAATTCTACACCAGTATTTTATTATCTGTACGTAAGTATCAATAAAAATGGGAAATCTACCACATTCTCCAAGAACTATCTTACTTCTAACATCTTGTCCAACTCCCAGTATCGTTTTTGCAAATTTTATTTTGTACCCTTTCAATCGCCTCATAACTTTTATAACCCCAAATCTCTGACCCGTACAACAAAATCGGTTTTACTTTCATGTCAAATTTATAAAGACAAGTACGGTTGGAATGGTTTCAAGTTTAAAGTATAACCTTTTTATACCTGCTACTGCTCTTAATGCCTTACTGCTCAAGTTTTCTACACATTTTGTCCAGTTCAGTGTTGAAGAGAAATTAATTCCTAGATAGCAATAAGATGATACAACTTTTATCTCCTTTTGGTCAAAGTTCCATTTTTCACTCTTTTTAATAAAACCACCATTTCTGAAAACAATAACTTTTGTCTTATCCATATTCACTGACAATCCCCCTTTTTGGCAGTACTTTTCTAAACAGCCGATTTTTCTTTGAAGGTCCATAATATTATCCGAGACAAGAACAATATCGTCGGCATACATTAGTGAAACAATTCCAATGCCCCTGCAAAAAACATATCAACTCCTCTTGCCCCACATTTTAAAATTCATGTGAAGTTCTGAAAGAAATATAGAAGACAGCAGAGGACTTAAAATACATCCTTGGCTCACACCTGAAATACATTCAAAATATTCTGTGATCTTATTTCCAACGCACACTGCTGCTTTCACCTTTTTATACATAGCTTTTAGAGTGCTAAAGATTTTACCATGAATACCTTTAGGTAATAACAAATATAACATCTTTTCTCTATGAATACAATCAAAAGCCTTGGAAAAAATCTACAAACAATCCATAAAATCGACCTCCTGATTTAGTTAAATATTTTTGGACCAATGATTGGAGTGTGAAAATATTGTCTGTTGTACTATAGCCTTTACGAAAGCCAGCTTGTGCTTCGGGTATACTATTAGTCTCTTCACAAAATCTTGTCAACCTCTCATTAATTATTAAGCTGTAAATCTTACTAATGACATTAAGTAATGAGATACCTCTATAATTATTTACTTATTTTCGACTGCCTTTTTGTGCAAAGGATATATAACAGCCTTTGTCCAGTTCTCAGGATACACTCCACTTTCAAATACTCTGTTAAAAAAAGGGCATAAAAATTCAACTATGTTATCCTTTGCGCGTGTGTGTATGTGTGTGTGTGTGTGTGTGTGTGTGTGTGTGTGTGTGTGTAAGTGCGCGTGTGTGTGTGTGTGTGTGTGTGTGTGTGTGGCACATGTGCTTAAGAGGCACAGTAATAGTGGTGGAAGGTTTTTTTTTCATTTTCGAGAAATGAAAAGCATAAAATCTCAGCAGAGTTCGTCATGTAATTCCGAATCATATCAGAGAAGATGATCTCATAGGATAAAGCATTTCTAAAATAGGTAATATTCATATAAATATCCGATACTAAAGTGGATAAACATATTTTCATAAAACAGTTATGACACATGACATGGACAGGAGTCAGTTCATGGCCACATGTACATCTACTATTTTTTTGCTGAAACAGTTCTTTATGCATTTAGCTTGAAACAGTGCATTACATTATGTTTTGATGTGATATAGTGTGGTGTGGTGTGGTGTGGTGTGGTGTGGTGCGGTGTGGTGTGGTGTGGTGTGTGTGTGGTGTGGTGTGATGTGGTATGGTGTGTGTGTGTGTGTGTGTGTGTGTGTGTGTACATGTGTGTGTCTGTCTGTCTGTCTCTGTCTGTCTGCGTGCATGCATGCGCGTGTGTGTGGGGGGGGGGGGGGATCCATTAATATTTACAGAAATGG
>JADBJO010000169.1:965000-967500 GCA_016801955.1 Conus betulinus
CACTCCCGCAATCATACACACGTACGCACGGAAGCAAGCACGATCTCACACACACACACACACACACACCACACACACACACACACACACACACACACACACACACTCACATACACACACATGCGCGGGCGCGCGCGCTCGCGCACGCACGCACACACACTTACTCTCTCTCTCTCTCTCTCTCTCACACATAACACATACACACACACAGAGACACACACGCACTCACTCACTCACTCACTCATACACAATTTGCAAACATACATGAAGTAAAATTTAGCACTCATTTTTTAGAAATGGTTATTTTCACAGAAAGCTGTTACTGTCAGCTTTTCTCATTCGTCCTCTTTCTGATCATGATATAAAACACATGGCATATACCTTACACGTTAGAGCACGCACACGTACATATAGAAATCTGCCTATCAGCCATTCAAACAAAGACACATGGGTGTACATGCTTTCAGTTACAAACGAATAGAGATCTGTTAATTATGCACCCTTGAAAAGATATTTCACTGCAGTATCTTTGCAGCAGCATGCCTAAAGTAACCACAGCAAAGACTTGACATCAGCATGACGCGTTTGTTTTGATAAAAATCAATATCATCATCTAGTATTATGTCGAAAAATAGAAACACAAACTGTCAGTACAACTACACAGTTCTTACGACATAAACTACTTCTTCTTCTTGGTTTTCTTCAATTTTTTTTTGTTTTTGTTTTTTTTTTTCTTTCTTTCTTTTTTTTTTTTTAATTTAAACAGTGGGTCCTCCACCCTCCTATTTTCCCAACCGTTATATTTTCCCCCCCGAAACTGACTCATCCTCACTATGCAGTGTGTGTGTGTGTGTGTGTGTGTGTGTGTGTGTGTGTGTTAACGGATGGACATTGACTTGCCGATTTCAGTGTTTTAACGTTTGATACAAAACGTCTGGGTTTATTCATGTACTAATGTGTGGTGCATCGTCACTTTCATTCTGCTAGTTTTTGCTCAGAATACACATTCAACCCTCCTCCCCTTACTCTCCTTCCCCCATCCTCCTCCACTCTCGCTCTGTGTGCGATTTTGTGTGTGTGTGTGTGTGTGTGTGTGTGTGTGTGTGTGTGTGTGTGGCGCGCGCGCGCGCGCGCGCGCGTGCTTGCGTTTGTGTCTGCGTGTGTGCATGCGCGTACGCATTCGTGTGTTTTGAGGGAGAGAGGGAGGGAGGGAGAGAGGGAGGGAGGAGAGGAGAGAGAGAGATGGTGAGGTGGGTGTGTGTGTGTGTGTGTGTGTGTGTGTGTGTGCGTGCGCGCGCGCGCGCACGTGCGTGTGTGTGTGTGTGTGTGTGTGTGTGTGTGCGCGTGTGCGTGTGTGTGTGTGTGTGTGTGTGTGTGTGTGCGCGCGCGTGCGTGAATGTGTGTAGGGGATGTGTCTGAGTGCAGAATAACATTTGTAACAAGAAAAAAGAAGAGAAAGAAACAGTTACATCTTTAGAGCAAAACCATTGTGATAGATAGCACACACACGTTATATATTCCTATTTGCAGGAAACATATCAAGACACACACATGCAAGGACAGCATGTTTTCAGTCACAAACAAATTTTGAAGGTCTGCTTAGTGGGTGCTGTTTGAAAAATATCTGCAGTGGTGTACCCAAGGCAGGCCACAGCAAAGATTGGACAGTGGTTTGAGTCGTTTGTTATACAAACACAATAACAAATACAATGACATTTCCAGACCCCAAGACATGAATGGGCAGCATCTGGGAAATCATTCATTCACAATTACATCTTCATTATCATGAAATAAAAAGAAAAACACACCTCAAACATTTCCACGTAACAATAGCTCTAATTTCTACACCAAAGAGGGCAGACACACACAACGGATTTCAAATCCACATGAATTTTTCCCCTTGGTCCGTTTCACATCCACAATTTTGTTACACTTCTTTTTTTCTTCTTCGTTTGTGCCTTCTTTTCCCCCCTCTTTTTTAATGGTGAGGAGGGAGGGGGTCCTATCCCTCCTTCACCGCCCCCCCCCCCCCCCCCCCCCCCCCCCATTTTTTTCTGTTTGTTGTTAGGGAGGAAAACATGACATTCATAGAAAACAACACTCATTCTTCTCAGACCTGTTTCATCAATGAACGTTTTCCACAGCAGCCAACGCTAGTATCAAGTTTCTCATTCATCCTCCTTCTCATCACCATACTGCCCACCATTTTTTCTCTCTAATCCTGCCTTTTCGCCTCTTTTCTGTCAGTGTGTAACTAAGCTATGTCATACATATGTGCTCACAATTGCGTGATACATGTTTGTATACATATGTAAGCATGCAAAGGTACGCGAGAGCGCTCGCAGATACATATCCAAAACCTGCATATTGTTCATCCCTTCACAAAATGGTATGTTGCTCTATTGTCAGCAATGGCATATCAAAGATAGGCCATAGCCAACATTGCACAAATAATGTTTGCAATGGCGTACCCATGATATGCCCTTGCAGAGATCTAGCA
>JADBJO010000169.1:972500-975000 GCA_016801955.1 Conus betulinus
TTGTAGTGGCGTATCCAAGATAGGCCGCAGCAAAGATTGGACAGCGGTTTGACTTGTTTGTTTTGACAAAGACAATAACAGATACAATGGAATTTCTTGAATCCAAGACACGACTGGGCAGAATCTGGGAAATTGTTCCTTCAAGGACACACATGATTTCAGTCAGAGACAAATTTTACAAGTCTGCTCATTGGGTGTCGGTTAAAATATATATCGCTGTAATATTTGCAGTGGCGTACCCAAGGGAGGCCACAGCAAAGATTGGACAGCAGTATGAGTTTGTTTTGGCAAAGACAATTACAACTACAATTAAATTTCTAGACTTTAACGCATGAGTGGGCAGCATTTGGGAAATCCATCGTTCACAATCGTATGTAAATTATCATGAAAAAAAAACCACAAACATGTCGACGTAACAAATGCTCTAATTCATACACAAAGTGGGCAGACACACAAACGGATTTAAAATCCACGCAAATTTTTTTCTTTGTTCTTTTTGCATCCCCAGTTTTGCTACACTTCTTTTTCTTCCTTTTTTTTGCTTTTTGTTTTTTTTCCATGGTGAGGTGGAAGGGAATCTCATCCCTCCTTTTTTTTTCCCCCACTATATTTCTGTTGCTGTTAGGGAGGACAAACATGACAAAACATGACATCAAAACACTTGTTCTTCTTGGACCTGTTTCGCAAATGAACATTTTCACAGAAGCCAACGCTATTATTAACTTTCTCATTCGTCCTTCTCCTCATCATACTGCCCATTCTGCTCACATCTCTCTCTCTCTCTCTCTCTCTCTTCTCTCTCTCTCTCTCTCTCTCTCTCTCTCTCCTCTCTCTCTTTCTCTCTCTCATCTCTCTCCAGAATTTTTCTCCTCTCTTCATTCAGTGTGTAACTAAAGCCAAGTTGTACATATGTGCTCACAATTGCGTGATAAAAGTTGTATACATATGTCGGCATGCACATGTACGCAAGAGTACACACAGATACAAATAAAAAAACTTGCATATTTTTAATCTTTCACAACATGGTATGTTGCTCTAGTGACTGCAATGATATATCGAGGATAGGCCATAGCAAACATTGCATAAATAATGTTTGCAATGGCGTACCCATGATATGCCCTTGCAAAGATCTAGCACCAACATGCTCCATTTATTGATTTCAAATTAAACATCATACCCACACCACACGGAAAATTTCAAAAGGCAAATATAGAATACAGATATTACCCTCTCCCTCCTCAGTCTTCACCCCCATTTACCTACACTCACCTCTCCCCCCTTCACCCATCCCTGCCTCCGTCACTCACACACACACACACACACACACACACACACACACACACACACACACACACACACACACACACACACACACACACACACGCACACACACACACACACACACACACACACACACAACACAAACAAACACACAGACACAGACACACACACGCACACACGCAAACACACACACAGACACACAGACACACACACACACACACACACACACACACACACGGATGGGAACACATGTTTTCAGTAAGACATAGTTCAAGAAATCTGCCTAGTAAAAACCTTTAAAATAGGATATTTTGCTGTAATATTTGCAGCGGCGTACCCAAGGTAGGACAGCAAGGATTGGTCAGTAGTTTCAGTTGCTTGTTTCGACAAAGACAATAACAGATACAATGGGATTTCTTAACTCCAAGACATGACTGGAAAGAATCTGGGAAATTGTCGGGCCTACAGGGATACGCATGATTTCAGTGAGGTACAAATTTTACAAGTCTGCTCATTGGGTGCCGGTTAAAAATATGATATTTTCGCTGTAATATTTGTAGTGGCGTACCCAAGGTAGCCCACAGCAAAGATTGGACAGCAGTATGATTCACTTGTTTTGACAAAGGCAATAACAAATACAATGAAATTTCTAGACCCCCAGGGCATGAATGAGCAGCATCTGGGAAATCATTCGTTCACAATTACATTTTCATTATCATGAAATAAAAACCCAAATATTTCCACGTAACAATTGCTCTAATTCATACACAAAGAGGGCGGACACACAACGAATTTCAAATCCACATAAATTATCTTTTGGTCCGTTCTGCGTCGTCAATTTTGCTAGACTTCTTTTTCTTCCTTTCTGTTTCATGAAGAGTTGGGAGGGTGTCTAATCCCTCCCCCCCCCCCCCCCCCCATCTCTCTGTTCATCCTTCACAAAATGGTATGTTGCTTTATTGTCAGCAATGACATATCAAAGATAGGCCATAGCCAACATTGCACAAATAATGTTTGCAACGACACACCCATGATATGCCCTTGCAGAGATCTAGCACAACATGATCCATTTATTGATTTAAAATGAAACATATCCAAACACACGGAAAAAATTTCAAAAGGCAAATACAGAATATAGATATTACCTCTCCGTCCACAGTCATCACCCTCATTTACCTACACTCACTTCTCCCCCTTCACCCATTTATGCGTCCGTCAC
>JADBJO010000169.1:980000-982500 GCA_016801955.1 Conus betulinus
GTTTGTCCTGTCTCCGGCGTCTCCTCTGGGTGTTGTCGTCCTGTCTCCGGCGTCTCCTCTGGGTTGTCCTGTCTCCGGCGTCTCCTCTGGGTTGTCGTCCTGTCTCCGGCGTCTCCTCTGGATCGCCTACCCTGTTCAAACCGAATCACGATTAGTCTTGTCTGTATACACATACACACACACACACACACACACACACACACATACACACACACACGCGTGCGCGCGCGCGCGCGCGCGCGCGCGCACAGGTATCTATCTATCTATCTACATACATACATACACACACACACACACACACACGCATACATGCGTGTGTGTGTGTGCGTGTGTCTGTGTCTGTGTCCGTGTGTGTGTGTGTGTGTGTCTGTGTCTGTGCGTGCATGCTTGCGTGCGTGCGTGCATGTATGCATACATGTGTGTATATGTTTGATGTGTACGGTGTGGTGTGGCTTGGTGCGAGTGTCTGCGCGTGTATACGCGTGTGTCTGCGTGTGCGCGCATGCAAATCTATGGTGGTGGCAACAGATGCAGCGTGGAGTATGGGAAACGTCGCCTTCGTCTTCTTCCCAAGTTTGTCACTCTGGCGAAAAAAAAAGTCATTTTGAAAAATCTTGGACTCGATGTGGAAATTGAAAATGCTTTCTTCACCGCGTCATGACGACAAATCACTTAATCTTCATGTCTTTCCTGTCCGTTGATGTTTATGTCTAAGCATTCTGTTGTTTCCTTTTTTTAAAAATGCTTTTTCTAAGTAGACAAACCCTGTGTGTGACTTGGGAGAAAAACTGCAGCCCCGTTCACTGCGACTCGATGGAGTTAACATGAGGGCCGATCCCATCATTGTTTTCGTCCTCATTTCTCAGGTCTCTGCATGGACGTAACTATCCTGGAGAAGTTTAAACCCATACTCGACGTGTTACTAACCTTTCACCATTCACTAATGTAGACGTCTGCGCGTACGCATCTCCTGTGGTGACAATGGGAGCAGCATGGAGTGAGGGGAGTGTGAAATCAGTGTGGGTTTTTTTTATATAAATCTATCACTGTTGAAAGAAATCCAGGGCCATTGCGTTCAAGTGTGGGCGCAGTGGTAAATTGAACACACTACCAGCCGCCGTGGCGAAGTGGTTAGCATCCCGGAGTCCCGACTGGAGGATCGTGGGATCGATTCCCATCAGAGTCACGCGGGATTTTTCTGCTCTGATCGGCTCCTACCCCGAGGTGAGTTTGCTACGGGCTCAGCTGGGAAGACTGGGACCACACAGTCGAGTTTCATTCACTTAATAGATGCGTCTCTGAGAGTGTTGCTCAAATTTCCTGACCAGCACTGCACATATTGTGAAAGTGTAGAATACCACCCTGGCATGCAGTCTCAGACCGGAATGAGAACACATAGCATCATCGTCATCATCCTCGTTCTCATCGATCCGCATGAAATTTTCAAATTCTGTGGCCCTTCATGCCCTGCCGTCATGGTGACCTCAGTTTTGGTGTCCTCTCCGCGTCTGTGGCCTTGGGTTTGATTCCGTCGGGGTCACCGGTATCGGCGGGTCCATGGGGGCTGTCGTTGGACGGACGTCGTGGGCGCCCACCGGAGGGAGAACTCACTCACGCCCGCTCCGCGACTAAGGAATTATTCTCATCAGTAAAGGGCTTGGCAGGTGGTGTCTTGCGTATGTTGGATTGCCGGTGCTGGGGCTGCGGCGGGCTGTGGCTATGGATGGGATGTCGGAATGAGCGGCGTGGATGCACTGCCACTTAAGTGACACAGCAGATGGGACAGCGCAGAAGAAAAAGACACTGCTTTTAACCCTTCATGGTCAGAAACATCAGTCCGACCGTCATTCACTGCAGTGATAAAAGCTTCCCAGGGAGACAGAGGATAACCAATGCACCGGGGAAAAAGGGAATGACCTACTTTCAATCTTTTTTTCTTTCACAATATCTATTTCATGAACTGTAGTTGCAACCAATGTCGTTTGAAGCTTTACGTACACTACTTACAATTCTTTTCATTAAATCGAAGTGAGAATGTAATTGTCTGAGAGCAGTCTATGTCTTCACTGGTTTAAGTCATGTGGTACCTACACTGGCCTCTCTCATGTTGACATGAAGACGGTGTGCAATGGTCCTCTGGTGGTCTGGTACCGAGCACTGGACAGCAGTCATCCTCGGTAACCCTGCCACCAGACAAAAACGCTACATATCCATTCAAATGAAAAAAAAAAAAAAAAAAAAACCGCGGATTTTAAACTGAAACCTGACCAAGACTTTATCACGAAACCCCAAGTCAGGACACTACAACCTATCAGAAACACACCAAGCCCTAGTAAAAATCAAACCCTACAAAAGGAGAACACTGAATCCCATCGAAAGAAAGAGGGAACTTAACCCCGTGAATGACAGATATTTAACGCAACGAAACATAAGAAAAACACTGGATCCTATAAACGTCGAGCACTAAACCCTCTGACAAGAGGTCATAGTAAATCCTATG
>JADBJO010000169.1:985000-993256 GCA_016801955.1 Conus betulinus
TCAGTGACACTCTTCCAGGAAATACGGTCTGCTTCTAGACAGCGAATTCGACAATTTGAGCGATGATGAAGATTGTAACAAAGACTTTTATATGTGATAGTGGACATGACAGGCCGTGTACCACGAAACAATTTCAAACCACAGCAGCCGTTACGGGAGGAAACGCACGTGATTTACAGCGCAGTGACGTTTCTGATGATTCTTCCCGATGTGATGATTTACAAACAGACTCGGGAAATATATGGAAATACAAATACTGGAGTGTCTGAGGGAATCAAAGAGGAAAATGGACAGTTTCATACGTGTTTCCAAAGGAAGATACGAAGGAAGGAGGACAACACAATTTCGACAGTGGAAAGTAATGGCGACCCGTCATGACCGTCTATGCTGAGCTCATGTGATTCATGATAGAACAAGGATTTATAACAAAACACCACCCACCACCACCACCACCACCAACTACCAGCAATATTTGATATCTTATGATTTAAAAACCATCCTCCGCATGTGGGATTCCAAATCGCGATATTCGGATGAATCGACTGAATAATATTTGGACATTTTCGTTTAAACACACTTCCTACCCCATCATCCCCCTTTTGTGAAGTGGCTATGTAAGCTTGACCACTGTAAACATCATTCATTCATTCATCTTTCTCCTTCTATTTTACATCTTCACCCCTGCTCTCCATCCGATCCCCTTTTAGTACGCTTTTCGCCTCGCTTCGCTCTCTCGCTTCTTCACACAATCTCCCCTTCCACCGTTTAAGTAAATAGCAAAAGCCGTTTATAAAACGTTGCCATCTCATAAGGGCCGTTTCTGAATGAAAGACGGGAAAATCTTTAAAAGAAAAGCGTCTGTTCGCACGCATATATCCTGCACTTATTTTTAGGTGAGTGATGAAAAAAAAATTTTCCCTCCTCCTCAGCCCCCCCCCCACTCCCTCTCTCTCCGAACCCATTTTCACCACCCCCAGCTTCTCCAATACCGACACCTCCTACTCCTACTACCTAATCCCGTCCGAAAAGGGATCTAGTAGCATCATCCAACGGTTCTGAACATCTTCGATGTAAGGGAAATGCCAATGCATTACATGCACCTCGCAGAACAGTTAGAGATGCTTTCACCTGAGAACAAAAAGAGTTTCTTCTAACATTGTATTTCACATCAGTGGCCTGTTCACATGTCTCACCTGCACCTTTGTTGTGCTGTCATGTTCCTCGTGTGATCTTTCCCCTGGGCTTTCCCCCGTTTTCCGTGTGTCTCCCTCTACGTTGTCATCCTGTTCCTGGTGTCTCCACTGGCTTGTTAATCATCTTGTTCCTGCTGCCTCTTCTGGTCGGCTGTCCCTGTTCGAACAGAGTCACGATTAGTCATCATACGCGCGCGCGTGTATGCGTGTGTGTGTGCGCGCGCGTGTGTGTGTGTGCGCGCACGCATGTGTGTGTGTGTGGGGGGGGGGGGGGGGGGCGGCGTGCGCGCGCATGCGTATGTGCGCGTCTGTGTAAGCTTTTACGCTTTTGCACCCACCTCCCTCTCCCAAGTTCAAATTGATTAGTGAAAGTTGTTTGTAAAGAGCTGATTTTGCAAACTCTTTTGAAAAATAAAAGACGTATGATGAATGTTATGTTATTTAAAAAAAAAACACACACACACACAAAATAGTTTCGTTACAAAACGCAGTGTAATCAATGGCATAGAAAGTATCTCTCTCCGATCATGGTGTGACCATTTCATTTTTCTTTTGTATGTGCTAGTCTTACATTTTTTGTGTGTGCTAGTCTTACATTTTTGTGTGTTCTAGTCTTACATTTTTGTATGTGCTAGTCTTGCATTTTTGTGTGTGCTAGTCTTACATTTTTGTGTGCTGGTCTTACATTTCTGTGTGTGCTAGTGCTCTGCTCTCCTGCACATTGTACACTGCCACCATGCTTATATAACACCACGACTGATACGAGAATGATGCCAGTATTTTAGGTCCCGATTTCTGAGGTCTTTTCATTTGCAGTTGTAGCAGGCAGCCCTGTTACGTCACGAGTTTAACCCACGCTGGATTACTGATTGTGTGGAATTATTCATTCACTAACCTAAGTCCAGAAGAAAATACGAGGCTTTTTTTTACGAAATAAATGCAAATGTTACCAGAGAATTCTTGGACCAGTAAAAGCCGTGTGTAAGAAGTTGCTGTTTTACTGTATCTGTTTTTAAGTCATGGATTTATCAAGAGATTTGCACATGTGAATAATATCCCCCTGCTCCCCTCCATCACTTGCCACCAGTACTGCCTCCTCCTCTAAACCTTACACTATCCAATAACTCTACAGGTTCTAGATGAATTACTGGACGGTTTAGGGTGCTTTTAAAAGATGAAAATGCCAGAATACATTTCATTCAGGTGCTGTAGAAATGACAGAAATACTCGATTAAAAAAAAAAAAAGATTCACTGAGTTTTGTCTTGTTCAGATTTGATGCGTTTCGTGACAGATGAGGCATCTGATCATTTTACTGTTGGTGAAGTTTTTTTTTATGTGTGCATAAATGTAAATTTGATAATCAGACATCCTAATATCCACGATCATCGGTATCATTTAGAACACTGTTATAAAATCGAAAGATATGTGGCTTGTATTAATATGTCATGTAATAAGTTTCCTCATAATTGGTTGTTATATATAAACCTTTGTCTGAAAGTTAATTGAGAAGAAATGTCAGGCTAATGCCTGACAGCAAATTTTGATCTAACCTTCTATAATTGTCTCTTTCTATTCTTTCCTTGTTTTCTATCTTCTATCTGTCTTTGTTTCCAAGGATATTTTACAACGATATATAGATACTCTTTGCATTTTGATTGAGTTGTTTATAGCCTTACCTTTTTCTATCAACACAGATGTCTGTTCCTTTCTCAGTTAAAGTAGTGCTTATATATGACTTATTTGCCGTTTTCTTTATGTTGTTTGTAATCATCTTTTTTTTTTTACATAAAAGAACATTACTTTAAAAACAAATTCAACTTTGTGTTTGCTGTCATTAGCCTGTCCACCATTCTCACCTGCACCTCTGTTGTTTAGTCGTCTTCTGTGTCTGGTGTGGTCTCTCTCATCTGGGCCGTCATCCGAGGGGCGTCGTCCTTTTCCTGGCGTTTCCCCTGGGCTGTAGTCCTGTGCCCGGCGTTTCCCAAAGGGCTGTCACCCGTTCCCTGTGCGGTGTTCTCCTCTAGGCTGTACTTCCTGCTCCCGACGTCTCCTTCGGGACGTCATCCTGTTCAAACCAAGGCCCGATTAATACGTGCATGCTTGTGTGTGTCTCCCTCTGTGTGTGTGTGTGTGTGTGTGTGTGTGTGTGTGTGTGTGTGTGTGTGTGTGTGTGTGTGTGTGCTTGCGCGTCCGTATGTGGGTGTGTGTGTGTGTGTGTGTGTGTGTGTGTGTGTGTGTGTGTGTGTGTACTTGCGCGTCCGCATGTGGTTGTGTGTGTGTGTGTGTGTGGTGTGTGTGTGTGTGTGTGTGTGTGTGTGTGTGTGTGTGTGTGTGTGTGTGTGTGTGTGTGTGTGTGTGTGTGTGTGTGTGTGTGTGTGTGCGCACATGTGTGTGTGTGCACTTGCGCGTCCGTGTGGTGTGTGTGTGTGTGTGTGTGTGTGTGTGTGTGTGTGTGTGTGTGTGTCCCTGTCAAAACCCATGTCTCTCCTGGGCTGAAGTCGTGTCCTGATGTCTCATCTGGACCGTCATCTGTTCCCTGTGCGGTGATCTCCTCTGGGCTGAACTCCTGCTCCTGGCGTCTCTCTCCGGGACGTCGTCCTGTTCAAACCAAGGCCCGATCAAAACGTGCACGCGTCTGTCTATGTGTGTGTGTGGGTGTGTGTGTGTGTGTGTGTGTGTGTGTGTGTGTGTGTGTGTGTGTGTGTTGTGCCTTTGTGTGCGTATGTGTGCGTGTGTGTGCTCTGGTGTCTCATCTGTGACGTCGTCTGTTCAAACAAAGTCCCGATTAAAGTGGACATGTTTGTGTGTGTCCCCTCTCAGAGAGAGAGAGAGAGAGAGAGAGAGAGAGAGAGAGAGAGAGAGAGAGAGAGAGAGAGAGAGAGAGAGAGAAAGTGTGTGCGTGTGTGCGTGTGCGTGTGCGTGTCCCTCTCATTTCCCCTGGGCTCTCAACCCTGTTTCCGAGTGACTCCCCTGGGTTGTAGTCCTGTGCCTGTGGCGTCTCCCCTGGTTTTGTAGTCCTGTGCCTGACGTCTCCCCTGGGTTTTAGTCCCGTACATGGCGTCTCCCCTGGGTTGTAGTCCTGTGCCTGACGTCTCCCCTGGGTTGTAGTCCCGTACATGGCGTCTCCCCTGGGCTGTAGTCCTGTGCCTGACGTCTCCCCTGGGCTGTAGTCCTGTGCCTGACGTCTCCCCTGGGTTGTAGTCCTGTACATGGCGTCTCCCCTGGGTTGTAGTCCTGTGCCTGACGTCTCCCCTGGGTTGTAGTCCTGTACATGGCGTCTCCCCTGGGTTGTAGTCCCGTACATGGCGTCTCCCCCTGGGTTGTAGTCCTGTGCCTGACGTCTCCCCTGGGTTGTAGTCCCGTACATGGCGTCTCCCCTGGGTTGTAGTCCCGTACATGGGCGTCTCCCCCTGGGTTGTAGTCCTGTGCCTGACGTCTCCCCTGGGTTGTAGTCCTGTACATGGCGGTCTCCCCTGGGTTGTAGTCCCGTACATGGCGTCTCCCCTGGGTTGTAGTCCTGTGCCTGACGTCTCCCCTGGGGTTGTAGTCCTGTGCCTGACGTCTCCCCTGGGTTGTAGTCCCGTACATGGCGTCTCCCCTGGGTTGTAGTCCCGTACATGGCGTCTCTCCTGGGGGTTGTAGTCCCGTACATGGCGTCTCCCCTGGGTTGTAGTCCCGTACATGGCGTCTCCCCTGGGTTGTAGTCCTGTGCCTGACGTCTCCCCTGGGTTGTAGTCCCGTACATGGCGTCTCCCCTGGGTTGTAGTCCCGTGCCTGACGTCTCCCCTGGGTTGTAGTCCCGTGCCTGGCGTCTCCCCTGGGTTGTAGTCCCGTGTCCTGACGTCTCCCCTAGGTTGTAGTCCCGTACATGGCGTCGTCCTCCCCTGGGTTGTAGTCCCGTCCCTGACGTCTCCCCTGGGTTGTAGTCCCGTGCCTGACGTCTCCCCTGGGTTGTAGTCCCGTACATGGCGTCTCCCCTGGGTTGTAGTCCCGTACATGGCGTCTCCCCTGGGTTGTAGTCCCGTACATGGCGTCTCCCCTGGGCTGTAGTCCCGTACATGGCGTCTCCCCTGGGTTGTAGTCCCGTACATGGCGTCTCCCCTGGGCTGTAGTCCCGTACATGGCATCTCCCCTGGGTTGTAGTCCCGTACATGGCGTCTCCCCTGGGTTGTAGTCCTGTGCCTGACGTCTCCCCTGGGCTGTCACCCCATTTTTCCAGCGTGGTGTTCTCCTCTGGGCTGTACTCCTGCTCCCGACGTCTCCAAGGCTGTTGTCCTGTTCAAACCAAGGCCCGATTAATTCGTGCATGTTTGTGTGTGCGTCTCATTCTGTGTGTGTGTGTGTGTGTGTGTGTGTGTGTGTGTGTGTGCGAGTCAGTACAACACTATGTTAATCTGACAGTAAATGGTTTCAGTCAGTCAGTCAGTGTGTGTGTGTGTGTTTGTGTGTCCTTGTCAAACCCGTGCGTGGCGTGCGTGCGTGTAGAGGGCGGATGCGCGCGCGATCGCGTGCATACGAGTGTGTGCGCTCATGAGCTTTTGTTGTAATATTCAATCTGACCACGAGCATGAAAATAGTCATTACTATTTGAAAGTATCACTTATTTGTCTATGTGCATGCTAATGTTATGCGGTGTACAAGCACTCTGTGCTCTTTTCACACTTGGTTCGACAAATTAACATATTGTTTTTTGTCAAAAGATGCATCTGAGAATGATGCTCTCATTTTCTGACCAAGTTTGCAGGTGTGCATCCCACAGAGATTTAATTCATCAATACGGGGATAAAATTACGAAAGGAAAGGCCGAGAGTAGCTCTTCCATTTCTTTCATTGTTGGGGATTGAACCTCAAGTTTACGCCCTTGAATGATCCGATAGGTCTCATATTTCTTTGTAAAACTGAAAGTCTTAGTTTTAAACTTCCCTTCTCTTTCCTTCTGTCACTCTTTAGAAAAGAATATGAAAATTTTTTTTCCGTTACTTCCATAGGGAGTCAAAAAAAAAAAAAGCTAGCTGGTCACCAATAAACGCTATTATTGTAAAAATGGCGGTGTGAACTGTATGGTTTTCCACAATCGATGTTATCTGCGCAAGATACGTTTGTTTGTTTTTTTTCAAGAATATATATCGGTTTTTTTCAAGAATGAGTTGTTAAAATTTCCAGAAGCGCCTACCCCTCGTATTGAAGTAACCAAACAGTGATCAGAGTTGAGAGCAGTATGGTCTAAAATGTTAAAGGCTGGGCCCACATTCCACATATAATGGATTCTTTGTGAGTGTTGGTTTGCTGACAATACTGTAAAATCTCTCTTGGGTACGGTTTAGGCCCGATGTATTATGTAAGGAAGAGCAGAATACAGCATTGTCACAGCCTTAGACCATCACTCGACTCCTTAGCATCATTGTGGTCGTTCTCAGCAGCCTCATTACAAACATTGAAAACACTCTCAAGTTCTCTGGCACATCATGCTCTGCTGTCGTGGATCCAGCTCAGTTCCATTGTCCTCTCCATGTACACGCCCATCATGTGTTTATATCAGACTCGTCCGTGCTGAGAGGAAGGGTGGAGGTGGGGGGGGGGGGGGGGGGACTTGCTGGATGAACGCTGCATGGTGTGAAGGGGCGCTCATATACACCCGTTCAGTGCTTCAGCTATGGTCTTCACGTCCAGGGTGATAGGTAATATGCTGCAAAATGCTGACAAGAACTGGCACCACTTAACACTACCAAACTGGCTCAGCAGCAGTGCAGGTGTCTCTTCTGGTGGGTATAATGACGGCCTGATCTTGATTCCTATTCCTCCCCGTGGTTAGCTGATACTGAAGTAGGGATGGAACTAGTTCGTGTGTGGCTGTCTATAGTGGGAAGGGGGTGGGTGGGCTCAGAATAAGTGCAATGGCACTAATGCCATAGAGATAGAACGGAAGAGACGGCGCAAAAAAAAAATCAATTGACATGGATTACGCTTTCATGTACAGCTACATACTGTATGCATGTACTGCTTGAAAATATAATTGTTGAGTTTCGCTTTTTTTTTTAAACAAAACTTTAACTACGTGTTAACACTATGTCTTTAATCACGTTAAGGTCTATCTTTTACACGTTCTTTTATTGTCGCTCCTCTTTCGTTCTTGCATTTTATTGTTACCTAGAAAATGAAGACCATGGTCAGCTTTGTGAAAGATTTGAGCATTTAACATACCTGGCCACGGCACACTGTTGGCTCCGACATCCAGTCCTGGCAACGGTGGGCTCCAGGCATTCCCAGTGACCCTAGCAGTTTTCCGATTTCATGCAGGCATTAACTCCTTACACAAATTACAGGCCAGAGAGTATATCAAAGCGGTGAAAACTTCCAGTGATCGACATCTGTCACAGGGTTAAGCCAAGGTTAAGATCTCGGTGTTTTCCCAGCCTATTCCTCATGCCTCCACCTGGTCCCTATCACCCAAGGATCCGGACTAGGACATGGATCCAGAATGCAGATCTTGAATGTATCACTTTCATCGGCATCGCCTCAATGACAGGACCGAAATCCGAGAGAAGTAATCCTCGAGGAACTTTCAGACAAGAGTAGTGGATTTTACTGCTCTTGTTAAGTGATTGCATTCTCCCGACACATGAGCAGTCTGGTCTGCAGCTAGACGCTGACCAGTTTGTTGATGCCTCCGATTCTCTTGCTTCATGGTCTGTTCCGAAAAGGTGAAGATCCTTTGCACAAACAGATCCCAGAACGCACGGTAACTCCTCTCAACTGCATCTCTCAATGAAACACAGCTGAAGATGACCAGCAACTCCGAGTGCTCAGGAAGTATCACCTGACTGATGTTTTTTTTTTTTTTTTTTTCACTGGGGAAAGGGGACCCTCCAGCAATAAATGACACACGGGTGTGACACCAGAGTAAGATAAATTAAATACATGTACAGATACAACATATTCTATGTATTTCTCTGATCAGGTCTTCGGAGCCCAACCTAGCTCATAAACTGATCCACAACACATCATCCCGTGACTGACAGAAACTAAAAACACATGGCAGGGACGTCGTTGAATGATCTGTA
>JADBJO010000170.1:0-35000 GCA_016801955.1 Conus betulinus
TATGACCCGCAGTGAACGTACCTGCTAAATTTCATAAAGGTCGGCCAAGTACTTTCTGAGATAATTTCATAAAGAAGAAAAACCATTACAGGCCGTTACAGCCGAAAATAACGGTTAACGGTAAACGAAAACATCGGGCATTATTCGTGACCATAATGAACATACCTACAAATTTTCAGAAAGAACGGCCAAGTACGTTCTCAGATATTCCCATAAAGAAGAAAAACCGTTGCAGGCCATTACAGCCATTAGTAACAGCTATAGTGAGGTAAACTATAACATCGGTCATCATCCGTGACCCATAATGAACGTACCTGCTCATTTTTACAAAGATCGGCCAAGTACTTTCTGAGATATTCCATAAAGAAGAAAAACCGTTATAGGCCGTTACAGCCATTAGTAATGGCTATAGCGGTAAAACTAAAACATCAGGCATCATCCATGGCCCCATAATGAACATACCTACAAATTTTCAGAAAGATCGGCCCAGTAGTTTTGTCTGGAGCAAGTGGAACACATTTTGACCACGGACAGACAGACACACAGCGTTTCTTCATTCCCATTCTAAAGTACTCCCTGTTCTGTAAGAACTGGGAGTACAAAAACAATAACACACAAAAACACATTTGACAGAATAAGGTTGTAACTGTTTAGGTTGTGACATAACAAGCTTCGATGTGGTTATAGTCCAGTGTTAGGTATTAAGACATGAATGCTTTGCTTTGTGTTTTTCACTGCCTTCATAGTCTGTAAATGACCCAAAGCAGGAAATAGTATTAAGAGCTGAAATAAATATACTAGTTTATGATGGCAGTTTGTCTAAAATCCATGAACTGGCATTCATTTTGTGTGGAAATGAAGTAAGTTTACTTTCCTGATTGAGTTGGTGAGAAAATTACATGTTGTCTCTAAGGATTTGTAACTGAGTGAGCCAAGTACCTATACGGTTTTGACCTTTGTGAAAATGACATGTTGTGTCATGTAATACCTTGAGACAATGTTTAACAGCATTGCTTCAGATTCTATTCTACATGGTAAATATCTATCTCTATTGACACGAATCTTACAACCAGACCTGTTTCTGCGTCGGATTCCACCATATCATTTGTATTATTTAGTCATATCATTTTCTTCTCACCCACAATGGGTGATGACAATATCCATGCACACTGAACACAGCCAGTGCCAGCCAGCTTGAGTGTTAAATTTGCTTTGTTGCACACACACACACACACACACACACTCAAGATGGCTGGCTGATCTATGGAACTTCGTGTATGTACTTGATTCATGATGGGCAAAGGGAGACTCATGCTTGCTGTCCTAAAAAGATCAGTCACTCTTGAGGAAAGTAGTGGAAATCGTCACAATGTCACAATCCTGGGATGTCTCCTTCTACTTACAGTGCATCTCTGACATTCTTCAGAATTAATCTAAGAACATTGCTTTTCAAGCTGTCTTTTTTCTGATGCCCTCTTAGCTATGTCCATGCTTCTGGTCATGGTGCAGTATGCTTGCATGCATTTGTGTGTAACTGCTTGTATGATGGTGCGTCAGTATGGGTGTAAGTGTTAACTGCATGTATGAATGATGGTGCGTCAGTGTAGGTGTAAATGTGTAACTGCATGTGTGATGGTGCGTCAGTGTAGGTGTAAGTGTGTAACTGCATGTGTGATGGTGCGTCAGTGTAGGTGTAAGTGTGTAACTGCGTGTGTGATGGTGCGTCAGTGCGGGTGTAAGTGTTAACTGCATGTGTGATGGTGCGTCAGTGTAAGTGTGTAACTGCATGTGGTGATGGTGCGTCAGTGTGGGTGTAAGTGTGTAACTGCATGTGTGATGGTGCATCAGTGTGGGTGTAAGTGTTAACTGCATGGATGATAGTGCGTCATTGTGGGTGTAAGTGTGCAACTGCATGTGTGATGGAGCGTCAGTGTGGGTGTAAGTGTTAACTGCATGGATGATGGTGCATCATTGAGGGTGTAAGTGTGCAACTGCATGTGTGATGGTGGGTCAGTGTAGGTGCAAGTGTGCAACTGCATATGTGATGGTGTGTCATTGTGGGTGTAAATGTGTAACTGCATGTGTGATGGTGCATCAGTGTGGGTGTAAATGTGCAACTGCTTGTGTGATGGTGCGTCAGTGTAGATGTAAGTGTTAACTGCATGTGTGATGTGCATCAGTGTAGGTGTAAGTGTGTAACTGCAGGTGTGATGATGCGTCAGTGTAGGGTGTAAGTGTGCAACTGCATGTGTGATGGTGCGTCAGTGTAGGTGTAAGTGTGCAACTGCATGTGTGATGGTGCATCAGTGTAGGTGTAAGTATGTAACTGCATGTGTGATGGTGTGTCATTGTGGGTGTAAGTTTGCAACTGCTTGTGTGATGGTGCATCAGTGTGGGTGTAAGTGAGCAACTGCATGTGTGATGGTGCATCAGTGTGGGTGTAAGTGAGCAACTGCTTGTGTGAAGGTGCATCAGTGTGGGTGTAAGTGAGCAACTGCTTGTGTGATGGTGCATCAGTGTGGGTGTAAGTGAGCATATGGGTAGGGAAGGAGAGAGCAAGGGCATGCATATGTGTGTAACTGCTTGTATGATGGTATGGCTTCAGCCACCATGGGTAACACCCCAGCACTGTCCACTGGTCAGAACAACATGATCGGCAACTCGCAGATACCTCAGATGCCAGGCCACCAGAACATGAGCCACATCATGGATGGTCCACAAAATCAGGCTCAGTTGCAAAATGTGAGTTTTGTTTTTCTTCGTCCGAAACTGGCATTTCATCCATGACATGTCCCAAACAGACTGGTATGAATCATTTAATTGTCTGGTCAGCAGTTATGCAGGATAACGAATACCATCAGCATGTGGGCTTTGGTGTTTGTTTGTTTGTTGTCTGATCTTTTGATCATGCTATGATATAAAATGATTGTCTTTACATCAAATGATTGTCTTTGTTTGTTTACTGATCTTTTGATCATGCTTTGACATCAATGATTGTCTTTGTTTACCGATGTTTTGATCATGCTTTGACATCAAATAATTGTCTTTTGTTTGTTTACTGATCTTTTGATCATGCTTTGACATCAGATGATTTTATTTGTTTGTATACTGATCTTTTGATCATGCTTTGACATCAGATGATATTATTTGTTTGTATACTGATCTTTTGATCATGCTTTGACATGAAACTATTGTTGGCATTCTGACACGCATACCCGTTGGATGTTTTCACATGTGTGTGTTGCTTGCTGTAATCAGCTGTGTGTGTATGTGTGTGTGTGTGTGTGTGTGTGTGTGTGTGTGTGTCCATGCATGCACATAGAACTAATAGTAACTGTATGATAATGATTATTCATTCTGTAATCAGTAGCACCTACATTAGTTTCATGAGCAAGTAGGAATTTTCCTACCAGAAACGCTTACGATATGCTTGCCAATCCGGAGATATGCCTTATTCCCATTTGGTGTGGAATACTACCCAGAGAGCTGAGAGAGACATGTTCTTTGCCAAGGAAAAGGGAAAAAAAACTGAGCTACTTCTGTCATGGCAGTTGGCACAGGTAAGCTCCATGTTTCTCCCGATGATTTTTTTTTGTTTAAGTGGTGATTTCAATATTACAGAGTTGATAAAAATGTGTTTGTATGTGTTTAGTGTTTCTATAGCATGTAGGTTCTTAATTGATGTTGATTCTAACCATTTTTCATCTTTTAAATCATGGGAAATGGATATGTAGCTGATGTTTGGTGTTTAATTTTTCTACTTGTGTGTGAAGCCTTCTCCACCTCTGCCAGGAGCAGCAGGCCAGCAACAACCAACTGCTGATCCTAACAAGACCAAGTTGATACAGCAGCAACTTGTGCTTCTTCTGCATGCACACAAGTGTCAGATGCTTGAACAGACAAATGGAGAGCAGGCATGTGGGCTGCCTTACTGTCGTACAATGAAGAATGTCTTGAACCACCTGAGAACATGCACGAAAGGGAAAGCATGTGAAGGTATTTGTTTTTTCGGGTGTTTGGCAATATTTCATTTTGTAAGTGTCTGGATTTGTCCTGGGTTTAGCTTTTAGAATTTAATTTCCCCTGTATGACATTTTATGCCACTGTGTAACACTGAGTTCCTTTAAATCTATCCACAAGGGTTTTCCCTTTTATATCACTGTTACGGATGGTGTGCGGTGCGTGATTGGCTGTCTGACTCTCACCTAATGAAGTTTGGATGCATGTATGTCTTTTCCCTACACACACCCACGCTACACAAACATAGATAGCCAGGCAACAAATTAAGTTTCTTTTCTTTTTTGCTTTTGCTGCCTGAACCATCAAATCATAACAAATACATGTTACATGATAAGAACAAGCAGAAACATCAATTAATTCGTGGCACTGCCATCAAGGGCACGCAACAACATAAAGTACTACTATGACAAATCAAACATTTTTTTTTTCTCTTGCGCAGGCCAAGCTGGCACCCACAGCAGTGTCGCCACAAACAGTTCATGCACTTGGCCACATCCGGCCCAAGTCACACAGTCTTCACACAGTTCAGAAGCCACTCACAAAGCAGTTCGTGGAGTCCTTCAAAAGACTCCCACACAACAGAAGAAACACATGTCGTCTACTGACCACTTGGTCAGCCTCTCCATACTCCCCCGGGGCGGAGACAGCTGCTGGGCTCGGGCTGCACCCCACACCTGGTTGGCAGTGCACACACGATGTCTACTGACCACTTGGTCAGTCTCTCCATATCCCTCTAGATGGAGACAACTGCTGGGCTCGGGCTGCACCCCACACCCGGTTGGCAGAGCACACACGATATCTACTGACCACTTGGTCAGTCTCTCCATATCCCTCTGGATGGAGATAGCGGCTGGGCATGGGCTGCACCCCACACCTGGCTGGCAGTCAGTTCCAGGTTGGATACAGGGGCTTCACCAACACCTGGTGAACTGATAGTTACCTTGATTATCTTGCCTACTTCCTACATATTTATCGTTCTTGTTTGTCACTAGCAGTCACTCTTCACATAATACATTTTACTGGTATTTGGGGAAAATACCCATAATGAAATCAACTAAGTTTCAATACAGTGGATACATTGCAATAGGAAAATTTCATTTCCTTGATCAACACCATGACTGTTCACATTGAAGGAAAGGATTTCCATATGGAACCCTTTTTCAATGTACCAAGAGTACAATTATAACATATAAAGGGACAATTCCCTTTTGTCCATTTTATCAAGAAAATAATGTTTTTATCTTTTCACATCATCACTAGACATGTCCAATTACATTTAAAGGAATGATTTCCATTCATCCCATTTTATCAAGAAAAGAATGTTTCATCATTATCACTAGACGTATCCACAACAGGAATCCCAATAATTTATGCACAATAATTTTCCTTGCTCATTTCCAGAGCTCACCAACACTCCCATCATTATAATACTTTAGGGAAAAGATAAACAACACTTTTTTTTTTCAATAATACATTGATTTCACTAGATTACTTTTCCCTGAACACATATGAGTATGCATATTCTTTTTCCATCTACTCACTCCATTCTTCTCATCCACCTCTTGACTCACACATTCACTAACTACAACTTCCTACTGTCACCCTGTGTCTCGTCAATATATGAGATATCTCAAGGGAACAATAAATATTTTAGGGCCTTTACTATGAAGTGTAAAAGTCACAATCATCTGTAGGGGAGAAAAACCAACTTCATTAGTACAAACCCTGACTTCCATTAAAGTATCAGAACATACTGACCACCACAAGAACTGCTTCAGTCTCTTTGGCTCTCTGGAGGTGTTTTCTGTGCTGGCAACTCTGTAGAGACTGAAGGGAAATACTTGCTCACCTGACTAACACAAAATGCAGGTGAGCAGCTGTCAGGTAAACAGGTCGACTATTTTTTCAGGTTTACCTGTTTTGGTCTAACATGTCCCCAGAATTTGGGAGCGGACAAAATATGGTCCGTCACAATCACCATCACTTGTTTGGGTATTCTTTTTCATCAACTAGTTTAGAAATGTTACATGTATTGAATTCTAGATGTTATGATTGCAAGTACTTGTTACTTGACAAAAAAAAGAAACAAATAAACATAAAAAACAACAACAAAGACTTGCATTGAAAACAAACTAGAGCACATTTTTTTCACTGGTAGACAAACCTGATAGCGGCTTAGAAGATGTACCTCAACCTATGCACACATGTCCCTTAGCCAGATTTTCAAGGGAGACTGAAGTGGGCTGAAGTTAAATGAAAAAGCTGAACCGATGGCTAGCTGTGGTAAGCAAATCGGAATGTGCATGACTGATGAAGAAGTCAGATAGCTGATCGGGCCTCTGAAGAAAGAAAGAAAGAAAGAAAGGAAATAACACCATCAGATCTTTCAGGAAGTAAAACGATGTTCACAGGCATGCCAGTATCCTCATTTCATGCTCCCAGAAATCTTGGAAACACCACCCATACTCCCTGGTTTTTTTTTTTTTTTTTCACAATTGACAACAGAAAGAAATGTGGATGAAAACTTCAAAATATGTAGTAGCAAATCTGTTACATTTCGATGTGAAACAAGTGCTCAAGAGCACTGCCTGTGGTATTTTTTTCCACATTCCATCACAACTTCCACTCGTGTGTACAGCAGTCATAATTCTTTTCCTTGTTTTGTTCATATTCAGAAAGTCGACAGACATTTGAACAGTAGCCATGTTTTACAGTGGAATTTGATCATGAAAAATTTGTGGACAGTGTTTAAGTTTACTAGACCAAGACTGACTTATCCAGCTTTGATGCATATTGACACAGACCTGCCTACCCTACGATTTCTTAGCATATTTTACAAAATTTGAATGGAAAATACGATAATACACCAAGCAGGACAAAAATACGAAAATCAGCAACATTGCTTGAAAAAAAAAGTACTGTTTTCCTATTTGAAGACGCGAGTTGTCGTCCCTAGTTTCAGTTTGCGCGTGCTCACTTACACCATGGTCAGCCATCTTTCATAGTGAGTGACTAACACAGATATTCACAAAGAGAATGCCACTACCAGTGAAATTACGCTTTCATGAGTGTGATGAAGAGCTAGATGTTGAAAAGAAGGTTGCCAAAATGAGGGAGCAAGCTTTCCTGAATGCATAGCAAGCAAACTTGGAAGTGCTTTTGTCCCAAGCTCAAAAAAGGTCCAACTTTGGTGGAGTGCACTTTGTGCGAAACAGGTTTTAGTTGTGCTAATGGAGGGCACAACGACTGCATAAAGCATGTTTCGTCAAAATCGTGTAAAAAAAATACCAGAAGTGATGAAAGGAACACCTTCAGTTGTACAAACATTGAAAAAGGCCGAGGCGAAGTCTAGTGGGGGACCTGGAGCAGCAGGTGACAAACTCTGAGATGATGATCATGATGTGTAGGCTGGTGGCTGTCATGAATGTCACCCTGTCAGCACCGATCGTCCTGTTCCCTATTCAAGAAGACGTTTCCTGACACTAGTGACAGCAAAATTGCTCAAGGTGTATCTGTCCTTTTAACTTCTACTGTTAATTAGCTCAACTCCCCCCCCCCCTCCCCTCCCCCCCAAAAAAAAAAAAAAAATAGGGGGGAGGAGGATGGAGTGGCAGTACAAAAAGAAGAAAAAGATAGAAAATGAAAACTGTATGAAGTGTATACATGTGTGTGGCTGACTGTCACTGTGTGTGTTTGCATGTGTGTGTGTGGGCGGGGGGGGGGGGGTGAAAGGGAGGAGGGCATTACAATATTATCATTATTTCTTTTCGGTTAGATATGTGCAGTGTGTGTAGTGCACTTGTGCTAGTTGGTGTGAGTGTTTGAGTGTGAGTACAGCGCAGTGAATTGCGCGATGTAGATTCCATATTAAAGTTCAAGGTAAAAGAAATACTCTTTTTTTTCATAGAAAAGTCACTGCTTGCTGAGTGACAGGTGTGCCCCGCCAGCAGTGGACTGCAAAAGGAAGAGACCATGATGAAGCAACAGCCCCAATATAATCCGTGTAAGGATTTAAGAATAATGAAAAAACAGGATAAGGATTTAAGAATTTTTTGTAATATGGGAAGAGTGAAAATAGTTATGATTTGTGCAGTGGCCCATTGTGCTTCCTCGAGACAGATCATCACTCATTGGAAGAATTGTACCAGATCACACTGTCCTGTGTGTTTACCACTGAAGAATGGATCTGTTCATGAAGAAAAACAGGTGAGGTATCAGGTATTTTGCTTACATTTGAGATATAAACATCCAGTTCATCTCTATGTTCAGTGGAATAAAGTAATATGCACCAGTGCAACGACAGTGACATGGTATATGCTAAACAGTAGAGATTCAGACTCCGGGAAATGACTCTGTGCCTAAAGGTGTACATGAAAAGAGGACTCAAGAGGAAAAAATATCATGTAATTACAATAGAATTTTAAGATGTGTACATTTCAGAATGTGTTGGACATTTGTAAAACACATTTGATGAAATAAAATAGTAACTGTTCATTTAACAAGATTATGAGCTTTGAAGACTGTATTGTCTACATATATTGTGCAATTTTAAGTATTAAGACATAAATCTTTGCTTTGTGTTTTTTACTGCCTTCATACTGGTAATGGAAATAGAGTCAAGAGCTGAAATAATGCACTGCCCTCTGATGGCAGTTTGTGTTAAACAGTAATGCTTCAAATTCTAATCCACATTGTGAAGATTATCCATCGGCTTTTGATTTGAGGATTGTTGTGTTGAAAATTGACACCATACAGTAACTGTTAATACCAGACTTTTTTTTTTACCCATACAATTTTATCACATTTATATATATATTGGTTGGTAAAAAATATGATGAATATGATGAACTGCGATACTTCAAAGAAAAATGAACTATAGACAAAGTTCTTAAACTGTAATCGCACCTGCGATGTGTAACCATTTTGTTCTCTTTGTGTGTTTAATCACAGGGCGAACCTCTCACAGGCAAAATCAGATCTGGCTGTGTCTGAGTATTTGGCAACATGCCAGTATGTTGGAAATTAACAAGGACTACAGTTCCTGAAATATTAGGGGCGGGGGGGGGGGGGGGGGGGGGGGGGGGGGGGGGGGACTCTGGCAAAAAAAGCATGAATTTGTGCCACCAAAGTATGCTGATGAATGGGGTTTTAAAGTAATTTGTATTAGGATAAAACTGCTTCTCTATTACTACTGAAATGTTCCCCTCCTCCTCCACCTGCGCTTGTTTTTGTTGGATATGTGTATGCACACATTTTAGTAAAAAAAATTACACCAATAGCAGTTTTAGGGTAAACAAGTCTGTGAAATACCCACTAATCCATTATATGTAGATAACTTTTTATGTGAATGTCATGTGTGACATTTGACTTTTTTTTCACATTTACTTAGTGACATTCAGCTCTGAATAGCATTAAAGTAAACAGGTTGTCAATAATCGGGAGAAAAAAAAAAAAAAACATCTGTAAAAGTCTGCTCTTAACCCCTTCACTGCCACAGTATAATAGCACATTTGAAAATCTGTATGCCGTGGGTAAAATTTAGCTTTTTCTGGGTAGGTTCAATAAAATGGTTTACTGCTCACTTATTTCTTGACAGATCTCTCTGATTTTTTGCATGTTTTGTTGTTATGCATTTGTCTACAATGTCCTGTCAAAATGACTTGATTATGTTGATAATAAGTATATCAGAAATTGACATAATTATAAAAACTTTTGCAAAAAATAACAGTTTCCGGAGTATACACAAACACACTGCGCCAAATAGAATGAATCAAAACACTGTAAAAGTGGTCTTGCTGTTTATTCAAACATCAGCACTAACACATCACAGTCATATAAATCCCAAGGAATCTTGTTCTTGATGATGATCTGCTCATAATTGGGGGTACTGTTTTTTTAGGTAAAAAGGGGCATAATCATGCTTTTCACGGTATGTTCACTAACATCTGTATTACTTATCCATTTATTGAGTTATTTGTTAGATTTTTTGTGGATTACTCCTTATACCCTTGTCTACAATTTCACATCATTTTAACTTTATTTTGGGGATAATAATGATGGTTCACACTAATAACATATGATAAAACAGTTTTTTTTTTTGTTTTTCAATTTGAGAGTTTTACAACAATTCACCACATAAAAGCCCACTAAAACACAGCAGAAATACCTTTTGGTGTTTGCTCAACAACATTACAAACACCTGGGATTCATATTGTTGTCAATAAATGTCCCTCTGTGTAACAATCTGTATGTTGGGGTACCCCAATTCTACTAGAAAGGGGCATAATTTTACTGTTTGGGGTAGGTTCAGTACCTCAATCCCTGTTTATTATTTGTTGACATATGACTTAGATTTTATGGCTTCTCTTTCCTTATACCCCAAGCTATGATGCTGTATAACAATAATGTAGTATTGTTTGCCATTAGGGGATGGACAGGGATATAATGAATGGTGGTTTTTTAAAAAAAGAACACTTTTCAAGTATACAAAAAACAAATTGCACCATATAAAAAATCAAAAAAAACAATGAAAAAAAAGTGTGTGTGTGACTAATTATTCAACATCAGCACTAACACATCACAGTCATATAAATCCCAAGGAATCTTGTTCTTGATGATAATCTGCTCATAATTGGGGGTACTACTTTTTTTTAGGTAAAAAGGGGGAATAATCATGCTTTTCACGGTATGTTCACTAACATCTATATTACACATCCATTTGTTGATTTATTTGTTAGTTTTTTTTTGTGGATTACTTCCTTATACCATTGTCTACAATTTCATTTCATTCTAATTTGATTTTGGGGGTGATAATGATGGTTCACACTAATAACATATGATAAAACTGTTTTTGTTTTGTTTTTCAGTTTGAGAGTTTTACAACAATTCATCACATAAAAGCCCACTAAACACAGCAAAAATACCTTTTGGTGTTTGCTCAAACATTACAAAACACCTGGGATTCATATTGTTGTCAGTAATTGTCCCTCTGTGTAACAATCTGTATGTTACTGGGGGGTACCCCAATTCTACTAGAAAGGGGCATAATTTTACTATTTGGGGTAGGTTCAATACCTCAATGACTGCTTATCTATTTGTTGACATATGACTTAGATTTTATGGCTTCTCTTTCCTTTACCCCAAGCTATGATGCTATATAATATAATCTAGTTTTGTTGGCCATTAGGGGATGGACAGGGAGGGATGTACCAATGGTGGTTTTACAAAAAAGAAAAACCTGTAAAACACTGACAAGAAGTTCTTTTAGTGTTTACTCAGCATCACTGTAAGTATACAGTGTGGTCCAAAGTGTTATAGTATAATACTTATTGGTAAATGTTCAAAATGACAACCACGGGAAAAAAGTCTGAAGAAAAAAAATAAACAATGTCTGTTTGAAAGAAAAAAAAGAAAAGAACACACACACAGAGAAAATACTGTAGAAACTGAAGAAGAATCTGAAATACAGAATAAAAGTTTCAAGATAAGTAAACAGACCCACAATTGGGCACACACACACACACACACACACACACACACACACACCACACAGTAAGCAGACCAACAACTGGGCACACACACACACACACACACACACACACACACACACACGAACACACAATTTACACACACACACACGCATGCACGCACACACACACACACACACACAACACCACACAGTAAGCACAAACCCACAATTGGGCACACACACACACACACACACACACCACACACACACATACAACCCCACACACACACGCATACACACACACACACACATGTACACATATGCACAAACACGCACTAACAGCATCACACACAGATGAATGTAAAAAACACCAATGGCGCGAAAAAAAAGAAAAAAAAAACCTGCTGTGGATGAGTGCTTCTGTGCTTTACAAAATGAACAAAATAATATGGAAAACTTGCATACAGAAATAAACAATGCTTAGGCACACATGTGCGCATGCGCGAAATATGTGAAAGAAGACACAATGCACAAAACACACAAATAGTGGAAGAACACACAAGACAGCTGTCCGACCTATAGATACAGAATTATTTGCCATAAATGTGATTTCAGTAAAAAAATAAATAAAGAAGAAAATACAGAAAAAAATAATGAATGAAGAATCTATTAGACTATAGTAACAAACAAAAATCCGGTTTCTGGTCATGAAAAGAACTGAAAAGACTGGAGCTCTGAATCCGGCAGCCTAAAATGAAGGAACTGAAGACTGGAGCTCTGTGCATCCCGATAAAATTGGCACCACCAAGGCTGGGACTGACCACGAAAACCCCATGCCACGCCCCCCGGCCGCTTCCACAGGACCCGCCGTCGTCCTAGCCCCTACCATGTCCACTACCCTCTCCGGTCATGATAGGAGGGCGTGCAATGCTCGTTGATGGCACGGGTTCGGCTATTTCCGCTTCGTCACCCTCGCTCGCAGCATTGTATTCACTGCTGTCATGTGCAACTAACAATGAAGCCACGTCATCACCAGCACGTGTCTCCGATAAAAGTGAATGGTGCTGATTCCCATCCATCTCTTCCTCATCGCTAGTATCAGGATCCGATCCTCAAAGGTCTTCTTCATCACTATCTTGATACTTTAGAGCGTCATCTAAAGCATCAAGGGCAGTGTAACGCTTGAAAACGGGAGGCGTCGACAAAGTGCTAGGTTGAGCTGCCATCTTGAATATGCTTATCAGCTGTAACCTCTCAACTCGCAATTTGCATAACATATGGTCAGCTGGCTGCTCGCGTGAAGGGAAAGGGGCCGTTCCTCGACACAGTAGAAGAAGTGAGAACATTTTAGACGGTCATCTCCCAAGTAGATTTTTCAGCTCGTGACGAAGTTACGGCGTGACACACACGTCCCGGGCGTAGCGATTTTCAGTTTTCAGGACGTGCGTTACACGTTCCTGGCAGGGAACAGGTTAAGGTAGGCCATGATGTTTTAGCTTAATGTGTATATCAAATATTTCACAAATAGTAAAGATGAATGATCTGATGATCCACAATGATCCTTCATGATGGGCTTCAAAGCGGGCATTATCGCCTGAGAAAATGGGCCTTTTTTTTTTTGTTTTTGCTTAACTTCTCTCAAATAGGACATCAGTAGAACAATCGAATGAGTTGCCTGTTCTATGCGAGTCAGATCTATCTACCCAGTGTAGCTCTCAAATCAACCTGGCAGGGGTTATTTAGTGCATATATCATCACCTCAGATCGTCTGACTGAGTTGATGAGGAGATTTTGGCAAAGATGTTTTCAGTCGAAATCATCTGATCCCCACTCTGTGGAACAGAGAATGCTATCTTACATAATGCACATTATATGTCATTGTTGTTTCTCTCATTCTTTCAGTAACATGCATTCTGGACAATTCCAGACAGAATGCAAGCGCTATAGAAGTAACTTTAGTATTTAGCCACCATCTGTGACTGGAATGCCCTTGGTGTCACGTTGAACAGTGATTGTATGCTAATTTTTGGTTAAGTTTCGATTAATGTTGTTAATACTGGAAGAAATCAGGCAGCCCCATCAGTGATGTCTCATGTTTTCTGCCCATGGCACTTGATTTGAATAGGTAAAGTTTTTTTACACATTAAATCTATGCAACAAACTTTTTTGCAAAGTGAACCTCATACTGTAGTTGAAAAAAGCATGTGCCAATCTTGAGAGTAGACCTTTCAGCAGTCAAGTTTGTATACCTTTATCATCGCCAACAATTAAAGAGGCAGTTGTGGTTTTTGTTTTAATCATTTTACCACCAGAATATTGTGAAAATATTGGACTCTTGACTTTCATATGAACACATTTTTCATTCAGGTTCAAACTCAGTAAATTAGCCTGCTGACATAAGTTTTCATATTACTTTAGATGTTCCTATGTAGTGTTTCCAAGAAGAAATGAGGAAACCAAACTGAACATTTTTGTAAATTAGTTAACACTGATTGCTCATTGCTTCTGTTTATAATTGATTCAAGAGTTGTAATGCTGCAGATCTTCTACTGTCTTATTTTTTACCAGAACTATGGGTCATAACTGGATGATTTGTAGAAATCACCAAAGCACTGGATTTCAAATTGGCAGTAGAAGGTCAGGTCTAAGTAGGGACCTCTTTGACAGTACTTTAAACATACACAGATAGACCATCAAATTGCAAATTTACGCAAGTAAGAGATAGCTTTCATCTGGTCCTGACACTGAAATGACAATCTGGCATTTTTTAATGTGGTCATAACTCCACATCAACTTAATGAATCAAGATTGCAAGTATGTTTTTTTTAATGCTTTTTTGAGCATATGTGTCAGTCTAACAATTTTACCAATCAAATTTCAACTGTTTACAATAAAAGAACATGATATGTATGCACCATCACATGAAGGCTATACACTATGAAGTTATGAACTTGGTTGAAAAATATGTTTTCTTGACATTCTCTTCACAACAAAAAGAAAACATCCACAAAGCTTCCATCCCATTCCAAAGGTGTTTTCAAGTCCTCCAAGTAGACAAATCTTCAAAAAGGATGAAAAAACACATCCTTGAGAAGTTACAAAACAGAGTCACAAATCCATGGTTTTGTTTATAGATAGAACAAGTTGTATATCTGTGTATTGCTGTTTAGGGGAATCTCCTCTAAATCTACTTACTTAGATAAACAATTCATTATATACGTAATATGAATAGGGTGGTTATTTGCTTCCCTCCCCTGGAAGAAAGATGTTAATGAAATTCAGGCTTTTTTTTTTCCCAAATGTAAAATATGTTTTACTGAGTTGTTTGTTTATTCTTTTTGTTTTATCTCTTTTTAGGGTCGACTTCATTGAGTCGATAGCCCTGATATGACCCTTTGCAGTCGGCTGGGTTGTAAGCAACATACATTCTCTCTCTCTCTCTCTCTCTGTCTCTCTCTCTCTCTCTGTCTCTCTCTCTCTCTCTGTTTCTGTTTCTGTCTGTCTGACTCTCTCTCTCTCTCTCTGTCTCTCCTTCTCTCTGTCTCTCTCTCCTTCTCTCTCTCTCTCTCTCTCTCTCTCTTCTCTCTGTCTCTCTCTCCTTCTCTCTCTCTCTCTGTCTCACTCTCCTTCTCTCTCTCTCTCTTTGCTGAAAGTTTTGGGAAGGGTGGGGGGGTTGGAGTTTTACTTTAGGCAGCTGATGTTGTTATTAGAGTTTCATGATAGTGAAACCTCTCATAAATGTACAAGTTAATACTTGCATTCAGTTCAGCTGTGTGGCCCCTTCCACTGTCTCCATGAAAAATATACTTTTTTTTTTTTGTGTGGTCATTATCAAAGCTAACAGATTGGGTTGGTGCACAACATAAACTATTTCTTGCATCCATATTGACTGTTCTCCTCTGCCCGTTACTGGTGAACTCAGAATATAATTTACAAAGAACCAACTTGTCCAGCCCTCAGCAGTTTGTTCTTTAACAACATTGCCAGTGGTGGTCTGCAGGACTGCTGAGTGAAAAGGAAGTAAAGCTGCCTCTAACTGAGCACAGCGTACTTGTCAAAAGTACGAAATGTTTCATCTGAATGTGTTTTTTTTCCCCCTAATTCCCTGACTAGGGACTCCACCCATAGACAGTCATGAAGACCCAAAGCAGCCCCCTGAACCCCATGCGCTTTTGGTGTTCATCATGGGGAATGGGAGGATTTTACTCATGTGTATTGCTAGCATGTGTTAAGAAAGGAAAAAAAAAAATCTTTGTTGTGATGACATGATTGATGTCAAAACAGAGAATGATTTCCTGCTACTGCGTGGAAGCTCTTTATCAAAGACAAAGCATTTTTCTTTCTTTCTTTTGCATTCCCGGCCATGCTATAGCCTCGAGCTGTTTAGTAAGGTGAAGTCCGCATTCTGCTGCAGAGATCCCACCTGAACTGGACTGGGTCGTGTTGCAACTCCAGTCGATGTGGCTGGGCCCCTTTGAGGCTGGAGGCCCGGTGCTGTCACCGCCTGGTGAACCACAGGACGAACACCATGCCATGGAGGATTAGTCTGCATGGCTGGAACGGGTGAGATGCGTAGTGTCTGGTCTTCTCTGTGCATGTCACACTGCGGGAGATCTACCCGCTGGTCTCAACAACAAATTCCGACTTTAGAGCAGCTCATGGTTGTCTGGTTACCTTGTTAATACTGGGCTAACGTAAACCAGACAGTGCGGGTTTGGGACTTCAGGTTTTCCTTCTTTTAGACTGTGTTGGTTTGCGGCACCTTCTTCCGTATCATCCAGTGCACCCCCCAAGCACAGAGCTTTAGGATCCCCAATCCACCAACAAGGGGACACGCCTCTACACTTTATAGCCCCAGTGTGAGGACAATGCATTTTAAAAGTGACAAACATGACTGCTGCGACAGTTGTGATATGTTCACAAAACAGTTTGAAAAAAGAGAGATGTGATGTCTGATTTTTGTGGGTGGAACGTGACAGAAATTGAACTTACTTTTTTCACATAAATCAAAACCTGCATTATTTGTTAAATTATTGACCTTAGATTTTCATTAATTTCTTAAGTAAGCAAAACACAGACACTCGCGCACACACACACATGCACGCATGCACGCATGCACGCACACACACACACACACACACACACACACACACACACACACACACACACACACACACACACACACACACTGACTGACTGACTGAAACCAATTCATTGTCAGATTAGCCCATAGTTGTACTGACATTTAAGAAAACTTTACAAACAGAATGTCAACATTTTTCATTTAAAGAAAAGGAATATAATTCACACACACACACACACACACACACACACACAACACACACACACATCTCCATATACAACACACCCACACCCTCACATACACACAAACATACATATGCGCGTTTGGGCACACACACACACACACACACACACACACCACACCACACCACACCATACCACACCACACCACACCACACCACACCATACCACACCACCCACACCACACCATACCTAACTACACACACACATACATAGGCACATACCCTCATACACTAGCACATGTACACACACACACACACACACACACACACACACACACATACACCACATGTACACACAAACAGTTGGTGGGGTTTTTAGGGGGGGGGGGGGGGGAGAGGGGGTTGGGCACCAAGTCAAATGTATTTCAACAGGGAATCTTGTTTTAAGACCAGATTGAATACTCAGGCACTCATCTTCACATAATAATCTTGTAAAGTCGCTGATGACACGGGTTTGGCTATTTCCGCTTTGTCACCCTCGCTAACGGCGTTGTATTCACTGCTGTCATGTGCTACTAACAATGAAGCCACGTCATCACCAGCACATATCTCTGATAAAAGTGGATGGTGCTGATTCCCATCCGTCTCCTCTCATCGCTAGTATCAGGATCCGATCCTCAAAGGTCTTTTCCATGACTTTCTTTATCAAGTAGAACGTCATCTAAAACATCAAGCGCAGTGTAACGCTTGAAAATGGGACGTGTCAATGAAGTGCCTGGTTGAGCTGCCATCTTGAATATGCTTATCAGTTGTAACCTCTCAACTCACAATTTGCATAACATATGGTCAGCTGGCTGCTCGCATGAAGAGAAAGGGACCGTTCCTGGACACCAGTAGAAGAGGTGAGAACATTTTAGACGGGTCGTCTTCAGATTTTTCTGCTTTCCATGATGAAGTTACGCGAGACACACTTGTCCCGGGCATTGCGATTTTCGATTTTCTGGACAAGCGTTATTCGTCCCAGGCAGGGAATGGGTTCAGTGCTGTGGGAGGACTGTCCCAACTGCTGAAGACTTTACTCACTTAGGAATCTTCATTTAGGGGATGAAAGTCAACTCGAAACAGGTATGAGCAATTGGTTCTGTTCAAAATGCAGAACTCAGTGATCCGTAATGGTGTCCGTGAAGGATTTGAAATTAATATTCTTTTTTTTTTTCCATCCCATCTCATCATTTTCATTGAAACTGAAAAATCATTCACCCACACTTGTTTCTGTCCGTGACGGACAAAAAATAAATAAGATATGACAAAAATAAGCAAGCAAAGGACGTAAACATGTTACATGTTTACGTCCTTTACTTGTTTATTTTTGTCATATTGCCTGAAGAAAATTTATGCATCAAGGCTTGTTTCTTTAATGTTTGTTGTGTTGTTTGGGCAGCTTAATACTTCAATTCTAGTTTTCTAGGCAAGTAGTGATAACTGAAATTCTGCCACTCTCTTGCTCTCTATTTCTTTACTTTTTAAAAATATTGTGAAAACCAATGTACAGTTGTGATGGTCACATGTACCAGTTCTGCTTGAACAGTCATCATCAGTCACATTTTTTTCAAAAAATTGTTTGTAAGTATCTGGGTTTTAATACTTCAGTTCATACATGTAAATACAAGGGAAAAACTTTATAAAGTATAAATCTTTGTTGAACGTTCTTCAAAATGAAACATAAATGAAACCTAGCTCATACTGAATCCCACCAGTTTTTTTGACAGCTGTTGCCATCAGCTTAACACAACAACTTGCACACATTCAGACACAATCATTGGCCCTCACTACAATTCCAGTAAACTACGCAAAGAAGCTTGTGTACTATTTTGACAACAGTAGACTTGCTATTCTTATGTTTTCTGTTCCCGTCTGTACATTGCATGTGTCACATGACAGATGAGTAGTTGTTTGAGAACAGAGCACAGTAGATGAGAAGTCTACAAAATCAAAGTACAGGATACAGTTTTCGGTCCATACATCTGTTTCTGATCTGCTGTTTATATCTTGACAGTTAGAGAAGAGAGGAGGCAGTTTGTAAGAAGCTGTTACTTTCATTACAGCCATCTTTGTGGAATTTTCATTGGTATTGCCAGTTGTTGTCCTTTTATTTAATCTCTGTCGTCTTCTGTTGTTGGGTGGCAGCTTAGGAGACGGTCCTCTGCATCAAGTGGTAAAGGCTTCCAGAGAACAGGGGAAGGGATTGCTGGATGTCATCAACTGCCTTCGCAGACAGAGCAAGAAACAGGGTGCCGATGGCACCATGGAAACAGAGGAGGTTTCGATGAAGTCTTGGCAAAAACTGAAAGTCGAAACAGCCAGAAGAATTCTCCTGATTTGTATTTGCTGAAATGGATTTTTCTTTTAGTTTTGTTTTTGCTTGTATGTTTGGATATGGTCTGTTAGAGAGAAATAATAAATGATATATACGATAGGAAAAAAAAAAAGCTTTGAAATATCTTTTTGGAGACATATTTGTGACAGTTGCAGTTGATTTTGTTTTTTGTTATTGGTACATTCCTCAAAATGCAACCAGATGAAACATAACTCATGCACTAAAGAGTTACCCTAAAGTAAGAGAGTTTTCATTCATTTTAATTGGGCTTGGTATCATTCATGTTACAACTGAAAAGAAAGTGATTTATCATTGTCAGGTGAATGATCCTCTTGCCTTGTTGGCTTTGTGTCACCAGCAGGTTATTTGTTCCAACTCTACCATGTTTGTTTAAAGGTAATGTTTGTAATGCAAAATTATTGATTAACACAAGCAGATAACTCTTGCCCCCAGCAATTTCTATTGATCAGAATACACTATGTTGTGTTACTTACTGAAAAATTTCTGTGCTTTGATGATATCTGTGCAATTGTCTTACAAGTTTTTTCATTCTGCTTTGAAAAAAAAAATTGCCAAGATTATCTCAACATATCCAAAGACCAGATCTTTGTTGAAACATTATAATCTCTGCAAGTTCAGTCGTGCATGCTTTTTTTCCCTTCCAAAATAGGTATGCCAATATGTATTATGTGTGTGTGTATGTATATATATATATATATATATATATATATATTGTTGTTTTTAAACAGTTGTATTTTTGAACGATGATCCTGTGGATACTGAGGAAAGTCTGTATACATGTTTTCATTTTTAAATGTTCAGTTTGAATTGTTCTCGCAATATGTGTTCTATTTTGTGTGTCTGTCTCTGTCTGAAAAAAAAAGGGAAGGGGGATAGAAGTGTGTAGGATGGAAGGAGGAAGTGGGGGGGGGGGGGGGGGGAGAAAGAATTTAGGTGGAGGGGAATTGATGGTGAGGGGACTGGAGTGTGTAGACAAAGGATTAGAAGGGGATAAACAAAGGATTAGAAGGGGGTAAACAAAGGATTAGAAGGGGAAAGATTTTTTTTCTTTTTATTTTATCTGGTGTTTATTGTTGTTACTCTTTCTCCTGTCCAATTCTTTTGAGAAAATATTCCAGTTTCACAAATTTAATAGCGTTCTGTTAAAATGTTTTCTCATATGTTCGTAAAACCAGTGATTAAATCCAACAAGAAACTGGAGTCAGTCAATCAGTATGTGTTCTGATGCATTGCTCATGGCAGTTTATCCTGAAAAGTTAATGTGGTTTAAGTATTACAATATACACAAATTAGGAATACCAATTAGATTTGTGTGGGAACATGTTTGTTTTGCTTTATTTTTCTTCTTTATGCATAGCTTTCATAATTCTTGTATGTAGTAATATGGAACTTGTGTGCTGTTATTCTTAATTGTTTAATCTTGTGCCTAGATGCATGTATATGTGGGTGATTGTATGTTTGTGTCCTATTTTAGGAATGCCATGTCCATGAAAACAGTATCGTTAATGCTTAATTGTTTACTACTATGCATGTGCCAACTATATCCGTACAGTGTTGTTGGTTTTCATAATAAACAGATGCATTTGTGAAAGAGTTGTTTGACAGATACCACATGTCTGAGAGACAGCAGGAGAGAGAGAGAGTGAGAGAGAGAGAGAGAGAGAGAGTGTGTGTGTGTGTGTGTGTGTGTGTGCGAGTGAATGAACTATTTTAAGTGCATGGGTTAAATGTTTATGTCTCCTGTTGAAACTATCAATCTACACCCACTATCATATGGTAATCTTTTTGTTTTTTATGTATACATTTTTTTTTTTTTTTAATTTTAGGGAATGGGAGGTGTCGGGATGGTGTGAGTCTAGAATTATTTTTTGTCTCATCAAGAGGAGTACATGTACAGTTCAGTTTATGGAGCTTTTTCAGCTGCGATGCTGGGTCAGACTAAAAGTTGGTGAATGACGCAATGGCTGCAGATACTGCAAATATACTTTTTTTTTGTTACTTTGTTTTTTTCTAAGATGGGGTGGAGGGGGGGGGGGGGGGGGGGGGGGGGGGCTTTGCAGTCTCATCTTCTGTGCCACATGGGTTGCATTACCCTGATGCACCGCCCATTCCAGCTCCCTGTCCACAGGTACATCCCACAAGGTCCCATCATAGTCCCAGCTCTGACAATCTCCCAGCGAGCAGTCAATACCAGTGTTCAGTGGTACCCTCTTGAATCCAGTATAGGCAGGACACCACAAACTAAGCCTCCTCTTGATGACAGCAATTGCTGAGTCGTGGAGCCAGCGTGAGTGAGTGTCTCCCTTCAGAGGATGCCACCGTGTGTGTCCAGTAACATTCCCCAGGAACTTGATGATACCGGTGACCTTGACACAACTCCTCATGGATTCGGAAGAGGACATTGAAACTGAGGTCAGATACCGATGACCCTGACACTGCTCGGGTAGGATGAGGTGGGAAAAAAGTTGAAACTGAGGTCACCAATTCAGCAGGGCATTTAGGGCCACAGAATTTGAGGTAATTTTTTGTCTTGACCGATGGGGACAGTGAAGATAATGCGACGGAGTTCTCTTCTGATCTGAGACTGCATGACAAGGCTGTATCTATGCTCATTTTCATAATGCATTATGGCACCCACTTGACTCAGTTTGATTCAGACATCTGCGGTGTTGGTCAGGGAACTCTTGGGAGACACACACCACAGAACCCTCAACATTGGTAAGAGACGGACAGGGCAAAACAATCCCGCAAGTAAATGGCTCTGACGTTATTGAATTGACAACCTCCCAAACTTATGAACCGCAAATTCTAACATACCAGGTCTAAATTTGCTCATGATTTCCTTGAAGTTTCTTTCCATTTGTGATGTTGAGAGAGAGGTTTCAGATAATGATAATTGCATTTCTATAGAAATCAAACCTTTCACTATGTTGCACATGGTCTGACTGTCTCTGCCAAGTGCAGTCAATCAATTGTAGACATAAACAAAGAATAAACTGCCTCAACATTGCTAACACATCTATTTAGCAATGCAAAACCAAAACTGTTTTCAAAGAGAAGAAATATGTACTTATCCAGATCTTTTGCCCTCAAGCATCGAGATCATGTAACATGTTTTGCAGCTTAACATGGTTTCTGTGTTCTTCCTTTCGAAGTAAATGTAAGCCATCGTGCAACATGTTTTAAGCTTTATGTTTCTGTGTTCTCGTTTCTGTGTTCTTCGTTTTGAAGTAAATTGACTCTATAACAGATGCATTTAACTGCTGACATTATATACACACACACACACACACACACACACACACACAGAGAGTGCGTTGTGTGGTTTTTCCAGTTGACATCCGGACAGTTGAAATCGCTAGCTAGTATGATTTGGCGCTGTTTCCTGCCATTTTTCGGTGAGGATGTTGACGGACTTCGAAGCTGGTCAAGGAAAAGATGGGGTGAATGTGTGTGTGCTTGAAGAGAGGGCTGGGGTAGGTTGGATGTATGTTTTGCTATTTGTGTTTGTTTCTTTTAGCAAGAAGGGTTGGGGGGGGGGGGGGGGGGGGGAGCGGCAGGGCAGGTAGAAGTACAGGAACAGGGGGATGTGATAAGGTGGGCAGGGATAAGGAGGTGGGGAGATGATCTGCGAGCTGTTTCAGCCTTACCTACTGAAATATTCTCTGCGATATTGAAGAAGTATAGTATATATTTTTTCATCGATATCTTGCATTTCTTATATCATTCTTAGTGGTTTTCTTTTCACTTAATATTAATTAATGGATTGTTTTGATAACAGATCTTTGCAAGAGCCTATCACTGGTAAGCCTTGTAAGCATTACTTGTTCAGTCTTTGCTTTTGTTTATCTTTGGTACCCTGTTGCAAAGATTGCAGCTATATACCAAATTAAGAAAGTTGCCTGATAAGCAGATTTTCAGATTATGTGTGTATTTGATGGCATGTGTTCAAGTGCCTCCCTGTGCACATCTTGGTCTGTATGATTGCAAATGGGAATGTTTTGTATTTGTGGTATATCATCTTCATCAAGATTTGATGGGTAAAAATAAAGATTTCTGAAATGGATTTAACGACTACCGGATTAAGACAGGTCACTCAGCTGGGAAATAAGCTCTTACTTAGGGCTTTTTCGACAGACGTCTGTCCGTCTTCATCAGCGGTGGTGTTGTTACTGTGTGAACTGGAGTTCAGTGCACACGACCATGGGTCAAACCCTGGTCATGTGACTGAACAATGAAACGGATTTGTTGATGTGACTATACATGTCACTCACATTCTGTGTTTTTCTCGTGTTTACTTTTACTGTCGGGTTCAGTTGCAAAGTGAGACGACTGCAGGCAGAAACCTAAACAAATCTTTAAAAGTTTATGTACTACATCCGCCAACAGGCAAGATAATCAACACTCAGGACAATGCCAATGGAGAACGAGCAGTCACTTGTCTCATCAAGATGACGTTGAATGCTCATGCAACGCCCATCCTGCTCCAAATTTTACGAGGCAAGTGACTGGTTGTTTTTCATTTTCATTGCCCTGTGTGTTGTTTATCTCATCTGATCTAAGATGTTGAAACGCGTCGTTTTTGTCTGGTGATTTGTCTGTTCATGTTTGGCGGACACAGTACTTAACTTTTGAAGATTTTTCAGGTTCAGTTTTACTGTTTGTGCAAACAAACGGGTTGTTTCACTGTTAAATGTTTGTAAGGGCCCATCATTGGTATGCTATTGCAAATACTACAGTAACAGAACAAATGATAATGGCTTCTTGAGAATTATATTTTTGTTTCATCTGTCATCGCATGTGTTTGTCTGATCTCGTGTGTAGCTATGTGTGTGTGTGTGTGTGTGGACTTGTGAGCAGTGCATGCATGCGTGTTTGATGGGGGCCTTTCGCTCCTTTGTACAACTTTTGCAAAAAAATATCTGCTAGTAATTTCCTTTTTTTCATCAATTATATTCGACTCTTCCATCACATGTTCCTTTAACATTGTTTTCATGTTTTTTTCTCTTATTCTTTACTGTCATCCACTGTTCTTCTATCTTACTGGTCATTTAAGTGTCCTCACACGTTTTCATATATTTTGTCCCCCGAGTAAATGTTGGTGAGCACATCCTTGCTTTCATTAGTCTTAAGGATCTCAACATTCAAAGACATTTACACACACACACACACACACACACACACACACGCACACACACAGGCACACACGCACACACACACACACACAAATTAATTTAAACATCGACATGCTTAAGACTGATGAAAGCAATGTTGGGTTGAGTGTGCCAATTATTCTGCTAAGTTTCTCCCAATCAGTTCACATAAAATGTATTAAATACTCAATACATTCTTTTCCATATAAAAAAAATGTCTGAAATATTTTGCTGTCAAATGACGCAGTATGGACACTTGTGCCTCTTCATATATGTGTGTGTGTGTGTGTGTGTGTGTGGTTATTTTTATCTATGACAGAAGTCATATGTGTGTGTGTGTGTGTGTGTGTGTGTGTGTGTGTGGTTATTTTTATCTATGACAGAAGTAACCTTTTCTTTTAACTTTCTGTGGTGGATCTTGACTGGGCTATATGATACTAAAAAAACATTTAAACACTGCATGTGCTTTGTATAATTTCGAATTCATCATTAGTTGTTACTGTATTCATCATGTCACACCTAATACATACACAGCACCAAATTCCATAATTAGTGCAGCTCCAGCTGTCTGAGAGATGTTCATGTCTCACAGCAAACAGAATCAGACAAAAAAAAAAAAATGTGGTACTTTTATTTCGCATTGATGCAAATACAAAATTGCAAGTATGAAATAGACAACCATCACTGAAAGCAATTCATTCTCCACACACATTCATTCATTTTCTTTGATTGACATAGAGAAAGGATGGCCGATAAAGAGTAAAACCACGAATAAAGAGAAACAAGAGAAGGCAATGGTGGAAGGACCAAGGGAGAGATGAGGGAGGGCGGCATCAATCAAGGGGTAAAGGAAGAGCAGAAGAAGATCAAGAAGATTCTGAAGAAAGGAAAAGAAAACAGGAGGAAGCATAGAAGAGACAGAGAAAAAAAAGAGCAGAAAAAAGTTCACAGATACAGATTAAAAGACAAACAAACAAACAAAAATAAATAGAACTCCAAGAATTATAAGCAGACAAGCGATATAATCTCCTTGTTAGCCAAACGTGGCCATGATGTCATAGCATCCCACCACATTGCTGTTCATGGTGAGGTTAGCCTGACCGTGATATCTCCAGGAGGGAAGAGGCTTGTTTCGACATCAAAGCTGGTCAGAGGTACCTTGTAGTACCCTGGTTCACACACACACACACACACACACACACACACACACACACACATAATCAGTCTTTGCCCAAGTATGTAGACTCATGTTTCATTCCTTTTTTTCTTTAGATTAAAAAAACTGACAAAACAACTCTTGCCACGCACATGCACACACACACACACACACGCATGCACACACTCGTGTGTGCACACACACACACACACACAAACACTCGCACACACACACATGCAAACACATACACTCACAGCTGCATGCAAACACATACACACACACAGCACATGCACACACACACACACGTTTACACACATGTACTTCCATTTGCAAGGAATCAGTTTAGCATGGGGTCTAGAAGCAATGGATGCCTGTGAGTATAACACTAGAAAATTGTCACAACTTCTTCCTTCCTAAATTAAATCAGGAAACCTGGAACAGTTGCCACTCACTGAGTAAGAGTATAATGTATGACTGTCGTGCATTGTTCTCCAAGTTCTGATCTCTGAAGAATGGTGCTGAGTATAAATAATCATCATCCAACCGACATGATGATTATTATTGATACCGTTATTATTTTCAATACTATAAACATTTATACACCTAACCAGTTGAATGCCCTGGTGTTGGCCTTGCACACAAGAACGCACATCACACTACAAGCCAAATAAATTTGAACAACAGACCACAAATAAGCAGTCACAAGCACACTCAACATCCACATCTACCACCACCCAGTCTAACACTCCCTTTCCAGTGTTTCCACCCATCACTCGCCTCTCAAACAAAAACAGTTACTGCTACATAAATAATAAATGAAGGCATTCAGACTCATATAATATTTCAGAAAACAATACAGGTACACATCCATATATGTATCAGACGGGTAGAGAAAAGTTTTCAACGTTTGATTAAAAAAAAAGAGCTGAGAGGCAATGTATCCAAGATGCTGTGGGAGACTGTTCCAAATAGAAGGGGCCTGGCAGGCAAAGGAATACTGACCAAAAATTGTCATACAAACTAAGGCAATGTGGAAGAGACAAGTATCAGAAGAAGAACGCAGTTCATGTGACAAGGCGTACAAGTGCAACAGATCAGTTAAATATTCTGGACAAGAGGATTCAAAAGATTTACATCAGAGAGATGCAACTTTGTAGGTGATCCTTTGCAGAACAGGGAGCCAGTGAAAGGAAGGTAATAATGGAGAAATATGGTCAGATGTAGATGAGCAAAATGTGAGGTGGGCAGCATGATTTTGGACCTTCTGAAATGAATTGATGAGACATGGGGAACCAGACAAGACAGATTAAGAAAAATCCAAACAAGAGTACAAATGCACAGACTAGGCATTTTGTGGCTTCTTCAGAAAAGAGGTATTCCTGAATACAAATCCACAGGACAAAATGTTGAAAGAATTTGATTCAGTGTCACACCAAGGTTAAGAACAGAAGAGAGTGATCAATGAGGTCAATAGATGATGGAATACAGGGATAATTCAAATACTTCGAGGAACAGATTTATACCTCAGTTTTGCTTTCATTCCATTTAAATTTGTTGTCTGTCATCCAGTTTTTGAGGTCTGATACACAGGAATGTGTGCCTTCAATCATTGTGGGAAGATGAGAAAGTGCTAAAGTTGAAGTGCCAGCCAACAGCCTCCAATCCAACCCACCATTTTTTTCTGTGGTGTGGTTTCACACATCAGAAACAAAGGTTACTGGTTTCATGTTTCAACCCGTAATCAGAGATGAAGACCATGGTAAACCTGTGGTTTTGTAATAAGCCATCCAACCAGTTCCCCACAACTAGAAAATTATATTCACCACCCCGACCCTTCAGGCGAGTACATGAAAGTTGTGGTTCCTCAGACACTATCTTTTTTTTCTCTGTTCCATTGAAGTAATATGGATGAAAAAAACAACATGCAAAGAGTAGGAAAGTGAAGGCCTTACTTTTTTTATTTTTTTTTATTTTTCTTTTAAATAAAACACATAAAATGAGTAGTATGCAAACAGGCTTAAATTCAAGAAATTATTCATAACAGTAAACTGACATAACAAAACACAGACAAGGCAAATGAAGCAACAATCTTTTGCCTTTTCTATTTGGGGGGGGGGGGGAAGAGAGAGAGATGATGATGATGATGAGAAGAGAGAGAGGGAAAGAGAGAAGAAAATGAAGTAACCTGTTCAGAACTTAACTGTGGAACATTTAACTAAATCTAAAGATCTGGGTAGCTGATACCCAAGTTCAGGTTCATACCCAGTTCCAGCGAAAAAGCAGATGGGGATAACCTCCCCTGGATAAAAGGGGGGAAGGGCTCTATCTAACACTACCCGACACCACAAGAAATACAACACTTTAGCAGGGGGGAGCGAAAATACCAATTTTGATTAACTCACAGCCATCTGAACATGAGCTCTGTGATTTCACCAAATGAGCTTTTCAAGCAATTAATCAGAATAAAAAATCAACGCAGGTGACATGTCAACATCTCCAAAAGAGATCCAGAGAACAAGCCATTCACTATATTAAATTTAAAATAATCTGACAACTCATGTAAGCACACAACAGAATGTTAACAGGTAGCGGTACTTAAACAACACTTTCCAAAGAAATTACATAACATACATACATGCAACCCCTGACTAGGAAATAAGTCATCCAGCAAGTTTGTACAATTGAACCACTCTAAAATCTCTGCCAACATATCACACAAGACTCACGCATGTGACCTTACCACTCACAACCTTGAAAGACAATTTTCTTCCACTGTGTTTTGCTTCTGTCAAGGATGAAACACCACTGCTTGCAGTTACACGCCTTTCATTATTTCCTCACAAAACTTACATGACCTTGCTTATTTATTATTTATTGCTTACTCTTCCAAATCTTGCTAAGGAGTTCTTTTGTATTGAACAATACTAGTTTGGGTATAATATGATACTTTAAAGGCAAAAAGTTTGGGTATAATATGATACTTTAAAGGCAAAAAGTTTGGGTATAATATGATACTTTAAAGGCAAAAAGTTTGGGTATAATATGATACTTTAAAGGCAAAAACACACAGTGCAAGTCCTTTCCTGGTCAAGACTATTATAGAATTCATGCACATAATCTTGAAAATATAATAACACAAGGCACATAAAAAAAACATATTTACACTGATTATTAATCAGTCCACACACAGACAGAGAGGGCACTTACTTTCTTGAAAGGGCAATGGCAGGTAAAACCTGCTGCCACAAAAGGTGGTGGGCACTCACTGATCTGCGCCAGGAGCTCACAGAGGTCGTCGTAGGTACAGGACCCAATCTGTCCAATGCAGGGGATCTTGATAAAGGTGCTACCCACCCTCTTGCCAAGGTACACAACTGCCTGAACATTAAAGAGAAAAAAAGCTGCTTTTATGAGCATTTTGATCACCCCACAGATTTTGCAGAAGTGAAAGCAAGGACAAATACCAAACATGCAAAAATGAAAAAAAAAAAAATCCATTTTTTTCTAATTTTGCACTGATGTACTGTAGTCAAGTTCTGGGATAAATTCAGCTACAATCGCCCAGTAAATGTACAGTAACTTGTTTTGTTGGTTCATCCACTACTGTACGGCGGACATCTTTAGCCGTTTCCAGTTTGTCATTACAAGAGACATCATGAATGATTTCCTTACATGCACGACATGCCTGAAAGGGCTGATAATTCATGTTCAGTCTGACCTGGTTCTTGAACACTGGTGACTTCACTTCAATCAGAACAATGACACATAAGAGGATGCTAAATATGTCTTCTCTTCTTTCTTTTTAATTCCTTCTGGAGTTTAAGCTTTTCAATAGTGGCAACTGCTAAGAACCTCTAAAAACAATGAACTCCGCAACCCTGGATCACCAATTGAGGCTTTTTCTTCTTGTCCATGCAAATCATGATTGGGCGATGTCATCCTTTTCATGTATTCTGCTGCCCATTCTGTTTACATGGTCTTTTGATGGAATAAAAAGGTAAACTTTTCCTCTGCTTTCTCTCTACTGCCTGTCCTGTGAATGTGGTTGTATACAGAAATGAGTGGGTAATGCCTCTCTCTACATGCACATTGCTGTCTGTTCTGCTACCCAGCTGCATAACAGAGGTGAGTGAGCGTTGTCTTCCTCGGCATGGATTCTCCTCTGTCCTGTTTAACATGTGATATACCAGAGATAAGTGTGTAATGTCTTCATATGCAGGCAATCTTCTGTTTGTTTGTCTTAAATATGCAGCCACTTAACTGAATACAACTGAACAACAGTTAACGTCTTACCCAGTGGGCAGTTCTGTTGTTGTTCTGAAAAGAAAACCCACTGAAACAAATGGTAAATACCTTCTACTGCCTGTGGAGTTTATGCAGTCGTATAATTGAGCAAAGTTTGAAATGCCTTCCTCTACATGCATTCTTTTTCCTGTGTTGAGTATGCAGCTGTTTACTAAAGACAAGTGGAAGGTTTCTGAGATGGCAGATCCCACAATACACCACTACTTCACTCCGTTTGAATCAATCAACATGTTTGTTGACACATTACTCAATGCTATCACACTTTCATTATATTCCCGAAAATTTTCCGAAATCCGAGTGGAATCATAACAGTGAATGAATTACACAGGACTTACTTTCAGCGGTGCATTAACGTCTTCATTGACTGTGGCAGAGAAAGAGACATTCAGGGGTCCAGGAAAGACAAGGGGGGTCAGGCTGTAGGCTGAGACTGTTGACGACTAACATCTCTTTTGAAGTTGGCAGACAGTTGGTAAACTTGAAAGTCTGCAACCGCCCTTCCGCAACACCTGAAAGAATTCCATCATTTTCACAGGATGAGTAAACATTCCGTGTATTTACATTACTCTGAGGACCACGAAGTGGTACAAATATCAGATTTAAAAAAGACGTCCACTCTGATGCCTTATTCATTTCATCTTGTTAACTTGAAGATCAAGGTGACTATCTTTTGTCTCTCTCTCTGTCTATCTAAAGCTTAGACAGAAACAATATCCTCTAACCTTTCTTTTCCATTTTCTCTCATGCATTTGTGTCAGGCTACTAGATTTGTGATTATATGTGTCAGGGTTTTAGATTTGTTATTAATTAAGTTTGTCGGACTACTATTGGTACTAGATTTGTTAATTGTATCCATCTAGGCACCTGATTTGTTAACTTTCTGTGTCAGGCCACATGATTTGTTAACTATATACATTAGGCTATAACATTTCTTAACTAAACATGTAAGGCTAATAGATTTCTTGACTGTGTTAGGCTACTACACTTTCTAACTATATGAGGCTACCAGATTTTGATGTGTCAGGTTTCACGATTTGTTAACTATGTCAGACTACTAGACTTATTACTATATATTAAGCTACTTGGAGAGGCGAACTACCAGGTTTGGTAACCATATGTATCAGACTACCAGATTTGTCAATTGTATGTGTCAAGCCACTAGATTTCTTAACTATATATGACAGGTCATTAGATTTGTTCACTATCTAAATGTCAGGCTGCTAGATTTTTTTTTTTTTTACTATATTATGTTTCAAGCAATTAGTAAGGCTACTATACTTGTTAAGTATATACATCAGGGTCCTAGATTTGTTATCATGTATGTCAGGCTACTAGAAATTTTTTAACTATACGTGTTGTAACTATTAGGTATGTTCACAATATATGTCAAGCGCGAGTCCATTCTTCGACGACGGCTGCTAACTTTCTGGGAAAAGATTCATTTGGTGACATGGGATATCACCACCTATTTGACCATATGTTTGTCTGCAAATTCTAATTGACAACATATGCAACTTATTTGATCTGATTTAGAAAAAAAAAAGAAAAAAAAAAAGAACCCCCCCCCCCCCCACCTCTCTCCATAGACCTTAACATCTTTCAAATAGTCAGGACTATATCTTCAGCCTACAGTTGACATCACCCTAAAGTTCTACACCCTAATGTTTGTCTCTGTTTTTTTTTTCAATATTTTCTTTTTACAGAGAATACACAAAGTTACTGCATCAACTTATTCAGTCTTGTTTCGCAAACCTAGACTGACTGATATCATACACGTTTTCCCATCAAGATACAATTTGTATTTTCCACGGGACATCCTAAACATATGTCTCTCTCTCTCTCTCTCTCTCTCTCTCTCTCTCTCTCTCTCTCAGACACTTCAATGAAAATGTATATAATGAGAACATCAGAAATGAGGAATATTAAAGGACTGTCACAAATGAGCAGAACATGAACGAAAAGGGCACCTGGCACACACCTCTGCCACAAAATTTTTTTTTTGCTGCCAAAGGACGTACTTGCAAGTAAGGACTGAATAGCCAATGTCTTTTTCTTCCTTTTAACTCACATGTTCAACCAATTATAAGTCTACATAACATGGGAAATCTTAATGTTTTCTGTTTGATTAGTATACTTACTATGTCCAACATTAGCATCAGGCCGTGCACTGCGTGCGTGCATGTGTGCGTGTGCTTGTGTGTGTTAATGTTAGAGTAGCGACTTTGACAGCAAGTAAACGAGTGAGTGCAATTTGGCAGAAATAAATGTTGATAAGACTTTTCCAGCCATCTAATAGTTGAAAATGTCACCGAGTCAAAATGGTAGTAAATCTAGTAAATCTGCAACTAAGATTTTCAGCAAACCTTTCAATATCACAAAATTACAGACTGGTAATGGCAGTAGAAATCTAATCAGGATTAATTATTTCAAGAATTACAGGAATCCAACCAAACATTAGTGGGTTCTTGTTGAAAGATGCTGGTGAGAACATGATTTTGTTGGCTGAGATCATTAACAAAGTAAAACAGTGAAACCATGTGATTAATCTTTGTGTGCGTGTGCGTGCGTGCGAGCGTGTGTGTCTGTCTGCGTATGTGTGTGTGTGAGACAGAGAAAGAGAGAGAGACAAAGTCAGACAGAGAGACAGACAGACAGACAGACAGACAGACAGACAGAGGCAGAGACACAGAAAGACACAGAGAGTGAGAGAGAGAGTACATCAAAGTGTCACTTCGTTTTGGGTCCAGCAGTTCACGGACAAACGGGGCAATTATTAAGCCAAATGTAAGACATAGGAAACTCATCATGTGCTTATTTGACCCCTGTTCATCGTTGACCCATTTCTCCAGCATGGCCTTGTTTCCTCTGCGGTTATCACTATGCATGTGACTATTTACGATTCACCACCTGGAGACCATAGTCAACACCCTGATTATGTATCATCAGCAAAGAAAGAGAACTGAATAGCAGGGGTGGCAGCAATGTCACCGGGGGAGGTCCTCTCTCTCCAGCCTCAGATCTAATGTCAACAGAGGTCTATCATCTCCAATATCAAAATGTCTAACCCTGTCCCCAAATCCCTACCCCAGACCGCCCTTTCCATCCTCCTTCACCTCTCCTCCCTCGTCTTCCATCCCCTCACCCCTCTCTTTTCCTAAAACTTTTTTGGGAAGGGGAGAGAGGGTTGAAAAAAAATGTCTCTCACTCTTTCTCTCTCTTTCATTCCCAGACACACCCTTACCCTGCACCCCTCCCTCTCTTTTTAAAGCACAAATCTCTTAAACATACTCTCTCTAAAATACACACCCACAGGTACGCATGCATGCATGCACACACACACACACACACACACACACACACACACACACACACACACACATACTGCACTCCAGTGAGCACATCACAAAGCAAAGTGGATACCACAGATTCTTACAGAATGATAACTGGATTTACAAATATTTTGATTACATACACAGGACACAGACCCAAACCTGTAAGGGCCTTCCATGCATCTACATGTCAGTGTGTGGTTTGATGTAGAATGACTGTGTGTGTGTGTGTGTGTGTGTGTGTGTGTGTGTGTGTGTGTGTGTGTGAATGCACGCGTGTGTGTGTGTGTGTGTGTGTGTGTGTGTGCATGTGTGTGTGTGTGTGTGTGTGTGTGTGTGTGATGTGTGTGTGTGTGTGTGTGTGTGTGTGTGTGTGTGTGTGTGTGTGTGAGCATGCATTTACACATGTGCACTGTAACAGAAGCTGAGGCAACAACATAATCAAACTGTGTATGTTCCATCCATCTTTTTCCTATATTCGCTTACATCATGCATGTACATATTCTCTCTTTCAATCTCTTTCTCTCTTCAAGGGTAGGGTCTGCAGTGTTTTAGTACCGTCAGCCTATGGTGTACGGACAGTACCTGATCAGCTTGTTCAATAGCTTTGTTATTAATACTGCACCACTGTGATGCAGAATGTAACTTGGGCAGTCATACTGACGAGTCAAAAGGAGGCAAAAAAGCAACGGCATCATGGACATGCCTCCTAGGGCTTACATGCTCCGCCTGATTTGGCCTACACAATGGTACAGTGTGAATAATATTTTTTGATCTGTGCCTTGCTGGCAAATCCTCTCTATTGCTGCCTATCTTAACATATTGTCGTTCAAGGGTTGACCCCATCCCCATCCCCTGCTTTCCTGGTATAGTTATTCTCATCTGATATATCCTTGTGATGGATGTTAAAGTTGAATGAGTGAAGCCAATGCTGCGAGATCATGATCTCTGGTGGCATGTTTATATACCGAGATTTGAAAAATCTGCTTTCAACGTCAAGTACAGTAGGCAGAAGGCTTTCTATTCACATGTGCGCTGAAGACAGAAGTAACTAATTAGGGGAAGCACTTGTCTGTAGTCTCCAGTCTTTCAAGGCATGACAACAATCTCCAATATGAAGGTGGTTATAAATGCCGGAAATATGTTGGATCATAGATTGGGTTCTTTCAATTTTCTGGATCAAAGATGGTTTCTTTTTCTTTTTTTTTTTTTTCAGTATGTTTTATGGACCTGAGATTGGGTTCTCTAGGTTTTCCGTATCAGAGATTGGGTTCTCTTGGTGTTCTGGGGTTTTTCTAGGTGTTCTGGGTCAGAGAAGGGTTTCTTTTAGTTTTCTGGATCACAGATTGGGTTCTGTAAGTTTTGTGGATCAGTGATTGGGTTCTCTTAGTTTTGTGGAATACTGATTGGGCTCTCTATGTTTTGTGGATCAGATACTGGGTTCTCTAAGTTTTGTGGATCAGAGATTGGGTTCTCCAAGTTTTGTGGAATAGTGATTGGGTTCTCAATGTTTTGTGGATCTGAGAATCAGTTTTGTTGATCAGTGATTTGGGTTCTGTCAGTTTTGTGGATCTGAAATTTGGTTCTCTAAAGTTTGTGGATCAGAGATTAGGTTCTCCAAGTTTTCTGGCTCAGACACTGGATTCTCCAAGTCTTCTGAATAAGAGATTGGTCTTTCAGTTATCTGGATCAGAGACTGGATTCTTAAAGTTATCGTTTTCCTTTGTTTTACCTCTCTCTTATTTTCTTTAAATCTACAAATGTACTCTGTAACACGTGACACAAAGAAACACTGCCACTCACTTGCCTTCAGCCATTAATTTCTCCCCGTTGCCTTTTCTTTTCGTCAAGTATCAAAGTCACTTTAACTGGAAAAACACTGACTGTTCTCTATGCCTGCCAGAATA
>JADBJO010000170.1:60000-67500 GCA_016801955.1 Conus betulinus
AAAAAAAAAAAAAAAACCCACAGAGTGAGTGAGAGAATGGGTTAAATGGGCTAAGAAGAGGGGAAAGGGGGGGGGGGGGGGGGCTCTTGGTTTAGTTCACGAATGCTAGTGTCTTAATGTCCGATGACTTTGACAGTAAACGCATCAGGAAGGGTTTATCAGTTATGACCCCGTTATTTTTTTTTTTCTCTGACCTCACCAGCAGCAGCTGATAAACAACAAGGAAGTTTCAACCACAGCCGCTGTCGGATGCACGAGCGACAAAACCTGCGCTTGTTCCCGTTCTCCAGACAACTAAGGTGTCGAAGTAATTAACACCTTAATGAACTCTCAACTGTTCTGGAGTTTTTCCACACTTTTTGAGCAATAATGGTGCAGCAGCAACCGAATTTTGTCCAATTACATTTCTTTTCACTAATTGTAGCGCCTATTTGTTTACATCTGTTGTAGAAAACTATTGCCTTAATAACCAACAATATGATTTTAGATGTGATAATTACCGCACACAAAAATAAAACTTCTTCAGGCAAACAATCAAAGAAAGGAAATCATTACACAGTAGAAGAACACGTGTGCAGATGAACGAGTTCTAGGTCACTATGTAAGTGACGTAGCAGAAGAACACGTATGCAGATGAACGAGTTCTAGGTCACGATGTAAGTGACGTAGCAGAAATGGGGTTGGCAGGAGCGGGAGGAAGGGACAGAGGGAGCGTGAACGCGAGGGACGACATTAAAGCATAAATATGAAACCTTTCCTAACAAGCAACGGGATCCATTAAGTTCTGCGTTTTGAACAGAACCATCAACTCATGCCCGATCAGAATCAATTTTCGGTGGCCGCGGCTGGTTGCTGTTGTGGTAGTACGCCCGTTGAGTGTAACCTAAAACACCACTCATAACTTTGAGGTCTTCTCAACACTATGGAGGAAATATCACAACCCAACTGACTCGCGCAAAGGGGCCGTGAAGGATAGAAAAGGGAAATAGAAGAAAGCTATATAAAGAAATAAGTTTTCAAAACTAAGTCAAAATTAACCACAATAAAAGTACATGGTTAAGCCTGTGCTTGAGGATACAAAACGGACGAAAGGGAATTTACTCGGACTACACAACGAAAAGTAACAATCGCTTTAAATAAAAGTAATGTTAAAGTGCAATGACTGCAGGCGGAAGTTAAATAAACGTAACAAACATTAGAGAAACAAGAAGCCACCTATTGGTCATCATCAGGTAGGACAAGAACAAACATCATAAATACGTAATGGGGATGATGAATAAAAAGAAAAAGAAACAAAAAAGGTGTGGATAAAGAAGGCCTCAGTCACCATTAAAATGACTTAACGGTGATGGGATTGGGAAAAGGGAGGATGGGCTATCTTGAATAAAGATGCTTTCTGGAAAAAAAATGTTTATTAATTGAACAGAACACAAAACAAAACAAAACAAAACAAACCCAACCTCCAACGAAAAACGAAAACCAAAACAAACAAGCAAGCAAGCAAACAAACAAAAAACAAACAAACAAAAACAAAAAAGAAAATGTGGAGGAGAGGCAGCAGAAGAGACTTAAAAGTATAAATATCAAACGTATTGTTGTATGGCATTGAATAGATCGATTGATCAAAAATGACGCTTCTACCATATGGAGGTCTTGTACTGAAGGAACATTTGATCATCTCAAAAGCACATAAAAGTTTTAGAAGTAAACCAAAAAATGTGTTCGTTGGGTCTTTGTCGTTTTTTAACGCTCAGCAAAACCATATTAAGGTCTGGCAGATGGCTGGCCTATCTAGTTCTTATCTGCTGCAGATTTAGGAGGCGTTGTCTCATGTCAACCAGTGGAACCGTCCGTTGGCCACTCAAATTTAACGGAACCTATTTCGCCAGTTTAGAGCGCATTGTACACTAAGAACACATGTGCGAAACAGCGTTCAATTCCAATTCCATGTGAAGTATGTTACAGGGGAAGCATGAAAAATATCTCGGGCTTATTCTGGCGCGAAACAACTCTCTGACCACTGATTGTCACGTCGAACTAAGGAAAAAAAAAACAACAAAAAATAGGAAATAGTAGAGGGGGGGGGGGGGGGGGGGGGGGGGGGGGGGTGGTGGTGATAGGAAATGACAGAGGAGGAAAGTCGGAAATCGTTCGGGGAAAGTCGTCGGAAATGGCATCAGGGAAAGTCAGGCAGACTGCGATCCAGTTCCAGAACATTTGTCTGGTGTTCTTGTTCGCCAGGAGCTGTTTGGTGGCTGAAGGATTTTGAGGATGTTAATCGGAATTAAGGTCATCGCAGACATTTCTGCCTGACTGCGTGGAAGTCTGGATGTAAGACTGGATCAGCTTACCTCTGTCTGTCCGTCTGTCTCTGTGTCTCTCTCTGTCTCTCTGTCTCTGTCTGTCCGTCTGTCTGTTTCTCTCTCCCCCCCTCTCTCTCTCTGAGTGTGGGAAAGAACAGTAGAGGGAAAGAAGGTAGGAGGATAGGGATCTGTGTGTGTATTTGTGTGTGGGTGTTTGATATTTAGCAACTGGACAAGACTTGAAATGTCAGCTTGAATTTTCTCAAATCGCGACAGTTATCGACAGAGCAGACAACACCACATTTTGCTTAAAAGATGGCTTCCATAACCTGAACACTATTGCCCCATGTCTGGATGGACCTGGAATAAAAATTGTTTGTTACACCTTCAGTGTCGGTTAAAAAGAACTCCCTACCCCCATCCATTGCATTTATTGTGAATCAAAATCTGATACACAAGTCAGTATTTTCCACGATTCAGTTGCATCCCATGTACACATTAGCTGACTTTCAACGTACTCATTAAATATGTACATAGTGAAGTACTTGCAAATTCGACTTTATTATTTTGGATCGGTTAGTACGGCAATAAATCTGAAGTGGGAAATACGTACGTACAGAAAGCATCGAAAGAACAAATGAGGGGGACAAAGATCGATGAGTTACAAAAATGACCTAACACATAAGAAAAGTTCATGATTACAAAATAAGAGCACTTTAGACACGCTGGAGAAGGTACACGAGAGACAAAAATGAGCATATCGTGCACATCATAAAGGTGAGTATATCAAACACAGAAAAAAAAAATTGTGAATTACAAAGATGAACACATTAGTCATGTCAAATAAGTTAATGATTTACAAAAGTAAATAACAGATAACATTCCCCCAAACGGCATAGTTTTAGGCAAATGAACATGTAATATTTGCACTCTATCTTCACGTTTCCTGATTCGTATCTTCCAGACAAAATGTCTTAGGTTATTTAACAAACTGTGGGTTGTTTTTCTATACTGGAGTCCGAGCTCTTGACTATTAACAGTCATCAAAAACTCCATCTTTAATGAAGGGGGATGGGATGTAGTCTCGTGTGTTGTAGATTTAAATGGCACAAATGAATCAAGAATGATCGTTTTCAGCCTGCACTTCGTTGAAACTGTGCACTGATCACATAAGGACCTGGACCTTGATTAGTACCAATTCAGCTTCTGCTCTAGTTGCGTTTAACAATAGCATTGTCAACACTGGAAACAACTTACCATGTGTGACCTTAAACTTACAATACTGAGAGACAAAAAATCATACAATACCCCGACGTAGTAGTAGTTTTAACATGTTATTGTAAAAAAGAAATCATTGTCGAAATCCGGCTTTGAATTCGGTACCTTCATGTTAGCATTAAGATGTTTGTCATGAAAGCTATGATGCATTTTTTTTTTTTTTTTGATATCGTGAGTTATAGCAATATCTCACTTGAGCCAGTCGACAGAATTTGCACTATGGATCCACATTGCAATCGTGCTTTAGAATTCCTGTATGTATTAAATCATCATCGCGCTACCCATCTTTTAGAGCACTGAGACATGAGCAACATCTTCAGTGGAGAAGCCGGCAGACCGGGGCAAAATGAAACGCAATATTACAGGTAGTTTCGGAAAAGTTGTTACTGATGGCGGCTGAAGCCTATAAATAATCAATTATCGATATCGTAACTCATCTTTGTTACTATCGAAGCTCTGTGCACCAAAACAAAACCAGTTGAAGAAGCACTGAGGCAGTCTCATTCCAGAAAATAGTACAACTGTGATAAACAGTATGGATCGGCTATCATTTCAAATGAATTTCAGCGAAACTGCAAGAAGAGATGCGATGAAGGGTGAAGTGGTTTGGAAGCACCGGCTCGGTAGCAAACTTCAACAGAATGGGTTATACACTGACAGAAATAGAGCCCAGACATAGCCGTTGGAATTTAAGTATGGTAACTCGGTTTCAACTTGTATTATTTACTAAAGCTACCAATTTTAAGATCTAATTATCTCACAAGCCACCTGGACATTAAGCCCCATTTCACCCACACACATTCTTCGTCCGCGCACCCCAACTCTCTCTGTCTCTCTCTGCCTCTGTCTGTCTGTCTGTCTGTCTGTCTATCTGTCTGTCTCTCTGTCTGTCTGTCTGTCTGTCTGTCTCTCTCTCTCTCTCTCTCTCTCTCTCTCTCTCTCTCTCCCCTACAGAAAAATGGCAACATTTTAGCAAAAGTTACAGCTGTGTGACAGTCTTTTTTCTTTCTTCTTTTTTTTTTTTTACTCTCAAGAAAAATGACTTGGAAACGTGCGATCTAGCATGACAATCTAGGAGCTCTCCCGAAAAACCATGAAATATGAAAACCTGTCATGGATGCGTTCGCAGTTTAAGTTGCTAAATGAGCGAAGTATGAAAACTACCGATCAGAGACATTGGCAGATACAATTCCTGTGATAACTCGTGCGACACAAAACGGGAAAATGCGTATGGACGGACGGAGAAAAAAACAACCCCAAAACAGAAACAGACGGACAAGTAGAGTGATTGATGGAAGGATGGATAAATGAATAAGTGGACGACAATCTCTCTCTCTCTGTCTCTCTTTCTGTCTGTCTGCCTCTCTCTCTCTCTCTCTCTCTCTCTCTCTCTCTCTCTCTCTCTCTCTCTCTCTCTCTTAACGTGGTGACAGTTCTGACATAGCCCTTCGCAGTCGACTGGGTATAAGCAACATTACCCCCCCCCCCCCTCCTCTCTCTCTCTCTCTCTCTCTCTCTCACTCACGCGCGCGCACTCGTGCCTTTTTCCTACGGCTGACCAGAGAGCAGCCGCTACTGCCCATTTTCAACACACAGCATGCCTGACAGGCTGATTAATTTCGTCTTGCAGACAACGTTCGCCGCCTAATTGACGCGGTCACTTTAATCCCCCACTCGTTACTGACTCCAAGCAGAGCGTTCCCAACCGTGACCACTCAAGACTATTGCATGGAGCCAGATCTTACACCCTTACAGCGCCAATCAGGGTGTGAACTAAATCACCGCTTTGCACTCCTTCATTCGAGCCGTCCATGCGGCTGTACTGGTTACAGTCGGACTGTTTTGGAGATTCAACAAATGAAAGACTGCCCTCTGGCTCTTGGCACCACTTCCTGCAGATTCTTAGTTCTTAATCGCGCCACAAAAAAAAAAAAAAAAAAAGAAAAAGAAAAAAAAAAAAAAAAAAAAAAAAAAGAAAGAAAAGAAAATCTACGTTTTCTGACTGGTCATTAGTCTCGTCATCCCGCTAGTTTAACCAATCACAGCAGAGGATGGTTTGCGCACGGGTGTCTGCCGCGTGCGTGTGAGTTGTAAACCCTCGCAGTTTGAGAATGTAGTGTATATATATATATATAATGATATTTGCATGTGGACACGCCGAGAATGGAGTTGCAAGGAGCATTTGCGTTAACCAATTGCCGTTGCTGGCCATCTGGCTAGCCGGTGGAGGTCGTGTTCGATAGGTAGGCTACGTCACACGGTGACGTTTAAATGCTCAGCAGGCCTCCAGACACACCTCAGCACTTCGGGTCTACGGTCTGTAAACATAGACGGCTGAGTCGAGCGGTCTTTGACGAGGTGAGCGTTGGGAAGATAATTTGGTCTTGTTAGTGGAGGCTATCGTCACCATTTTCTTTTTCTGACTTCTAATCTCCCTGACATCTGCACTTTGCTGTTGAGAAAATTGTGCTTCATTTGTTTGTTTATTTATCTATTTTATTTCATTTCTTTTACACACACACACACACACACACACACACACACACACACACACACACACATATATATATATATATATATATATATATATTTTTTTTTTTTTTGTCATGAAGGATTTCAATTATGTGAACAAGGCCGTGACCACTGAACTTATTCTCATTGTGTGCATCTGTCTGTCTCTCTGTCTTTCTGTCTGTAGTCTCTGTCTCTCTGCCTCTGTCTCTCTGTCTGTCTGTCTCTCTGTCTGTCTGTCTGCCTGCCTGCCTGCCTCTCTGTCTGTCTGTCTGTCTGTCTACCTGCCTGCCTGCCTGTCTCTGACTGTCTGTCTGTCTGTCTGTCTGTCTGTCTGTCTCTGTCTCTTTCTGTCTAAGTCTCTGTCTATCTCTCTGTCCGTCTGTCCCGTCTGTCTGTCTGTCTCTCTCTGTCTGTCTGCCTGTCTATCTCTGTCTGTCTGTCTGTCCCTCTCTGTCTGTCTGTCTGCCTCTGTCTGCCTCTGTCTCTCTGTTTCTGTCTCTGTCTGGCTGGCTGGCTCTCTCTCTCTCAAACATATTTTACTGTTTTAATAATAACAATAATTATAATTATTGTGGTTATTATTACTATTATTATATTGTTTTGTTTTTGTTTTGTTAGTCCCGTGACATGCAATAGAATGTGTGTCATCATAAAGTTTAGTTTCACTTAGCCACAGGACAATATAAAAAGAGCATTTATTGTCAAAAGGCTTTTTGAACACACACACACACACACACACACACACACACACACACACACACACACACACACACACACCCCCTGGGCAATCCACAGGCACGTTGAGCTCTCCAAAACTGGTTTTTAAGTTAACCATGGGATAACTTCTAAGATATTTAGCATTAATTTCAGTAACCCACAGGACAACCCATCAACAATAAGCGTCTTTCAGTTAGCTGTGGGCACAATCTGTAAATCTGTTGATCCTCCTAAAGCTTCTTTTCACCAGTAACGAGGCGATCTGTAGGCCCTAACAAGATCATCCTTCACCTTAGTTAGACACGGGATAAATGAAAAACCCATCCTAAACATTGATTTCGTTTTTCTATTTTTTAAAACCCTTTTTTACCTTCTCTTTGTCCTTTCAGTCCGTAGTCATGTTAAGTGTTGCATCAAAGCCATTGGGATTAAACTTCAGAGACCAGGGACCCATGAAAAGCGGCAGACTTCTGACGAATGCATTCCGTTTTGGAGCCACCCCTGTCCTTTTGTTTTTCTTTTACCATTTTTTTTTCTTATCTCCCCTGGTCCCCACCATTTCTGTCCCTGTCCTCATGTTCATGCCGGTCGCCCTGTGTATCCGCTTCTATTGTTTTGCTTCGAAAGCTAAAGAGGATTAGAGACATTCCCTTTGGCTCTCTAATCGGCTTGACCCGTGTATGTCATA
>JADBJO010000170.1:72500-75000 GCA_016801955.1 Conus betulinus
CGCTATTATTCACTGGTATTTGCCTCTCTCAGATCTTTGCTGCTATTCGCTGTTATTTGCCTATTTCATATCTTTGCTGTTATTCGCTGTTATTTGCCTCACATCTCTGCTGTTATTCGATGTTATTTGCCTCTCTCTGATCTCTGCTGTTATTCACTGTTATTTGTTTCTCTCAGATCTCTGCTATTATTCACTGGTATTTGCCTCTCTCAGATCTTTGCTGCTATTCGTTGTTATTTGCCTCTTTCATATCTTTGCTGTTATTTGCTGTTATTTGCCTCTCTCATATCTTTGCTATTATTCGTTGTTGTTTTTGTCTCTCTAAGATCTCTGCTGTTATTCACTGTTATTTTACCTTTGTCAGATCTTTGCTGTTCTTCATTGTTACTTGCCTCTCTCAGATCTTTGCTGCTATTCGTTGTTATTTGCCTCTTTCATATCTTTGCTGTTATTAGCTGCTATTTGCCTCTCTCAGATCTTTGCTGTTATTCGTTGTTGTTTGTCTCTCTAAGATCTCTGCTGTTATTTGCTGTTATTTGCCTCTATCATATCCTCGCTGTTATTAGCTGTTATTTGTCTCTCTCAGATCCTTGTTTAACTAGCCGTCGTCTACCTCATTCAGATCCTTGCTGTTATCGGCCATATAACTCACCTCCCTCAGATCGTTGCCTCTGGGAGCCATTATGTTTCTCCCAACCTCGTGCCGTTATTACCCGTTATCTTCTCTCTCTCTCTCTCTCCTCTCTCTCTCTCTCTCTCTCTCTCTCTCTCTCTCTCTCTCTCTCTCTCTCTCTCTCTCTCTCTCTCTCTCTCTCTCTCTCTCTCTCTCGTTTCTCTCTTCGTGTTCTTGCTGCTATTAGCCGGCATCAGTCTATCCCCCCACCTTCTTGCTGTTATTACCCAGTATCAGTCTTTCCACACCTTCTTGCTGTTATTACCCCCAGTATCAGTCTTCCCCCCCACCTTCTTGCTGTTATTACCCAGTATCAGTCTTTCCCCACCTTCTTGCTGTTATTACCCAGTATCAGTCTTCCCCCCACCTTCTTGCTGTTATTACCCAGTATCAGTCTATTCCCCACCTTCTTGCTGTTATTACCAGTATCAGTCTTTTCCACACCTTCTTGTTGTTATTACCCAGTATCAGTCTTTTCCCCACCTTCTTGCTTTTATTACCCAGTATCAGTCTTTCCCCCACCTTCTTGCTTTGATTACCCAGTATCTGTCTATTCCCCACCTTCTTGCTGTTATTACCCAGTATCAGTCTATTCCCCACCTTCTTGCTGTTATTACCCAGTATCATTCTTTCCCCACCTTCTTGCTGTTATTACCCAGTATCAGTCTTCCCCCCACCTTCTTGCTGTTATTACCCAGTATCAGTCTATTCCCCACCTTCTTGCTGTTATTACCCAGTATCAGTCTATTCCCCACCTTCTTGCTGTTATTACCCAGTATCAGTCTTTCCCCACCTTCTTGCTGTTATTACCCAGTATCAGTCTTTTCCCCACCTTCTTGCTGTTATTACCCAGTATCAGTCTTTCCCCCACCTTCTTGCTGTTATTACCCAGTATCAGTCTATTCCCCCACCTTCTTGCTGTTATTACCCAGTATCTCTTTTCCCCCCTTCTTGCTGTTATTACCCAGTATCTCTCTTTTTCCCCACCTTCTTGCTGTTATTACCCAGTATCTCTCTTTCCCCACCTTCTTGCTGTTATTACCAGTATCAGTCTTTTTCTCCCCCTTCTTGCTGTTATTACCCAGTATCAGTCTTTCTCCCCCTTCTTGCTGTTATTACCCAGTATCAGTCTTTTTTCTCCCCCACCTTCTTGCTGTTATTACCCAGTATCTCTCTTTCCCCACCTTCTTGCTGTTACCTTTGCTGTTATTACCCAGTATCTGTCTTTTCTCCCCCTTCTTGCTGTTATTACCCAGTATCTCTCTTTCCCCCACCTTCTTGCTGTTATTACCCAGTATCTCTCTCTCTTTCCCCACCTTCTTGCTGTTATTACCCAGTATCAGTTTTTCTCCCCTCTCCCCCTTCTTGCTGTTATTACCCAGTATCAGTCTTTCTCCCCCTTCTTGCTGTTATTACCCAGTATCAGTCTCTTCCCCCACCTTCTTGCTGTTATTACCCAGTATCAGTCTTTCCCCCCCTTCTTGCTGTTATTACCCAGTATCAGTCTTTTCCCCACCTTCTTGCTGTTATTACCCAGTATCAGTCTTTTCCCCACCTTCTTGCTTTTTTATTAGCCATTGAGGATCTTTCCGAACCTATTGCATTTGTTGGCCGTAATTCAAGTTTCAAATTGGGGCCATTATCTGCACTTATGAGTCTGTCTCAGTTTATTGATACTTTAAGCTGTGAAGTCTGTTCCAGATTCTTATCGTTTCAGCTCCTATGAAGCCTTTCTTGGTTTTCTGTTGTTACAAACCCGTTATAACCCTCTTTTTGTACTCCCAGTTCTCAAAGAACAGGGAGCACTTTAGGATGGGAACGAAGAAA
>JADBJO010000170.1:82500-85000 GCA_016801955.1 Conus betulinus
TTCTGTAAGATGGGAGATGAAATTGTTTGGAAGCATATGCTACTGGAAAAAATCGAAACTTTGTGTGCATAGATGCGTGTGGGGTAACCATGAAGATTCTAAAAAAATGTTCTTTCAGTGCAAAACACATTATTGATGCACAAATGCATTACTTGATCTTCAGAGATATTTTGACTCCATAGCCTTGTATGTGTACAAAATGGTGCGATGTTTTAAAGCATCTTGCGGATACATGTCGATATATACTTGGGAATGAGATGTGGAAGAGGGCCTGCTTTATACTTGTTCTGTTGTGCTTCGAATGAAAGGCTGAGGAGAGTCTACCAGTACACAGTTTTCTGCTGTAGGGACTTTCATCCAAAGACATGTCTTAACATGGGTAATATGTACGAGCTTTGTAGTTTGTGTTGATAGTACCAGGGTGGTTCTAGGAATCTGCACCTTTCTCCCGTGTCATACAACCGTGAATTTTATAATTAAGTGCTGCTTAGCTTTCCATTGAAGATATAAATTGTCCTCTAAGTGATAGCATGAATACAAATATTACACACACACACACACACACACACACACACACACACACACACACACACATATATATATATATATATATATATATATATATATATATATATAAGCATAGCAGATCGTACGAGGCTACATACAAAGCTAGCGCCCCTACCAAAACCTTGAGCATTTTCGAATGCTACACGAGAGTGTACAGGTGATTTTCGAACTTGACATTTCAAGAAAAGAAAGAGAAAAAAAAGAAGGAGAAGAAGAACCCTGTCTAATGAAGATTCCTTGTAATGCCGTAAGACCAGATTTTAGTGGTATTAGCAATCTCAGTCGTAGCTCAGCCCATTGGAAAGTCTTGATAGCTACCACTGCCCCATCCACGATGCAACACATATTTCTCTCACGTGCTCGAGATCGATAATCGATCGGTGATTACCGGTTATAGGCGAGGACGAAAATAGTGTTAGCTTTTTCAAGCCGTTAAAGACCAGCCGTGAAGAAAACGAACAAAGGGGAACAAAGGGAGAGAAGTGTGGCATCCATCACCTACCGTGAAAGTCGATTAGTCGACAGGTCTGATGAAGAAAAGATGACGAAGAGGAAAGAGGAGTGAAGATGGAAGGGGCACAAATAGAGAGGTGGGTGAAGAGGGGTGAAAGTGATATCCCTTGGTTTAGCAAAGCTGCTTCAATATGGGAGGTAAAAAAAAAAGTTAAAACCTTCCTATTCAACGCCTGTTTTAACCAACAGTTTAGGTCTGCCTTGTTTCTGTCATGCTTATTTGCCCTCACCATTTCTACTTGTTTAGCATAAAGGAGTGCAAGCGCATGCATCTTTTGCAGACAATGGGTTATTGAACTGTTTCGTTGCCGGTAACTCATGTATACGAGTTTATGTCAATTCATGTTTTCATGCAATTATTTTAGATGTCTATTTATTCATATGTATATATACATATATTGGTCTTTTTCTGTCTGTTATTGTCTATGATTATAAACTACCATGTGCCAGATAATTACTCTGAGTAAGGTGCTAGATTTATGTATCATCATTACCATTACTGTTATTTACGCACTCGTCACTGCTGATGACGGTGATGTCGAAGTGTAACTGCTACAAATACATGACTGTCGACTTTGAGGAAAAAGATGACAATAGTTGTTTTGTTGCTGCTTTGATGGTGATTGCAATAAACATCAATTTATTGATACTCATCAAACGGTTTATTCGTAAACAACAAACTTATTGTTTCCCATTCTGATCATTTGACTAATACATTCTTCAAGTCAAGTCAAGTAAACTTTATTATCTCAATTTGAGAAATTAATTTGTGGTCACACACATTCACAGCAAATAAACAATAATTTAGTCACATTACCCATTTTCTCACTTATGACATACATTCATATAAAGGAATTTGGATTTCAATTAAACATCTCCTCGGTTCATAAAATCAATGGACAGGGGAATAAAACTTTGTTTAAATCTGACACTTCTGCATTTAACCGATCGATATCTTCGTCCTGACTGAAGAAGGTCATACTGATTTGCAAGAACGTGGGTCTGGTCACACGCAATCTTCTTCGCTTTACAAACAACACGGCACCTGTACAGCTCACTCAGACTTTTTTGTCTCTCACCAACGATTTTTCCTCCCACGTTCACCACTTTCTCAAGCACATTTCTACTCTTCACAGTCAACTCACCATACCAACACATAAATGAGAAAGTTAAAACAGATTCCCAGAAGCATGAATGAAATGTCCGAAGAATGTCAGTATTTACATGAAATGATCGCAGCTTGCGAAGACAATATATCTGGTTTGACATTTTTTGTGGACATACTCAACATGGGATTTAAAATTCAGCTTATTATCTATAAAAGTTCCTAAATATTTGTATGATTCAACACGTTCTACTTCAGCACCTTTGATAAAAAGTGGAGGTACAGCTTTTGGATTCTTTCTAAAATCAGTCAACA
>JADBJO010000170.1:92500-95000 GCA_016801955.1 Conus betulinus
AGTAGAGATTACAAATTCCGAACGTTGATAGAATCCAGTACACGTCAAACATGTCAGCCAGCACGGAACATCACCTGTTCGAACTACCAGCCGTGTCAGAACCTCAAGGTGTGGCGGTTTCCAAGGCAGTGCGTTCTCAAGCAGCAGCTTGCCCAAACCGTCGAGGTGTTTTAAAGAATGGTGGCACAGAACGGGCCGTGAATGTGGCTGATCACAAGAACACTTCCATCAAGACGTTTCTCTCCTTACCCGCTCTCTCATCGCACTCGGACGAAACGCATCGCGGCGGCTCATCGAGTAAACTTCCAAAAAACGGTTTAGGTTCTGAAGCTGAAAGCGGTTCCGTTGAAAAGAGTGTCGTCACCAACGTCTTCTTCGAGGGTGGGATCAGGGAAGAGGCAGCAGAACGGATTTTCCCTGTCGCTGGTTCCCATCCCTGAAGATCGCCCCCAGGTCAGGTTTGAGGAGAGACCTCTGTCTGCCAGTCACGTCATCGTCAGTGTGCCGGATGGTGTGCCCTGCTTGCCGCCCCTGGGTGACCGCAGTTGTCGTCCCTGATGATGGGCCGTGTAGGGGAGGAAAGATCCGTGCCCAGGTTGTGTTTGACGCCTGTCTTCGAGGATAAAGAGACGCCCCGTTTCACTCCGGGTTCTAAGCGGGTACCCGATGTTTATGTGTTGGCTTATTGTATGGCTGACTGGATGGTTAGCATGCTGGTTGATAGATTAGCTGGTGTTCTCTCCAGAGTTATTGATCCTGTGTATCGTCGTCGTCGTCGTCGTCGTCGTCATCATCATCAACATCATTATCACATCATCATCACCATCATCATAATCATCATCATTTTCTTCGCTCTGTTTCTTTCTCACCATCAGCAGTGATATATGTTTGTCATCTTTTTTCTTCTTCATGTACCCATACTTCTGTGACCTGCTTTAAATTCGAGAAATGTTGAGTCTTGCAACTCCTTTTTTGTTTCTTCTTTTTCTGTATGTCGTTGATGCTGTCTTCAGTCATCATCATCATCATCATCATCATCATCATCATCATCATCGTCATCATCATCATCATCATCATCATCATCATCATCATCATCACAACATCATCATCATCATCATCATCATCATCATCATCATCATCATCATCATCGTCATCAACATCGTCATCATCATCATCATCATCATCATCATCATCATCATCATCATCATCATCATCACCACCACCACCACTATCATCATCATCAACATCATCATCATCAATCATCGTCATCATCATCATCATCATCATCATCATCATCATCATCATCATCATCATTCAGTATCATTGTGATCGTCGTCGATATCGTCCAGGACGTTGTCGTCTTTACGTTCTTTTTCCTCACTATGATTATCATCATTTTCTTCATCATCATCATCATCATCATCATGGCCATCCGAATCATCATCATCATAACTATTGTCATCACTGTCTTCGTCGTCGTCTTATCTATTGCTCATTGTAACTTTTGTTTTAAGTTTTTCTTGTCCTCGTCGTCGTCAACGTCATCGTTTTATCCATTTTTCGCCTCCGAATTATTTTCCGTAAGGTTTTAACGCCATAGGGCACTTTTCATGATTGACACTGTCCGGTCCGTGTGATAGTTGTTGCTATACAGTGTATATTGTTCTTGCTCTAAGGATGGTAGTAATTTCGTATGTTGCCGGTTGGTTCTAGAGTTAGGTAACCTTGAGTAGTGTAGCTGTTAGCCAACCAATGTTTACATACAACATGGCATCTCTTAACCTGTTTGGCTGAAAGTACATTCGGGAAACTCGTACAAAACTGTCTTGCCGAATCTGTTACTGTTGTTTCATTGTGTCCTGGTCTAATTGTGTTTCTGCTTTACTGTGTTTTGCCAAGTCATTTTGTACTGACCCATTTTGATATATAGACTGGCTTAAAACCTCCCAGAATGGGAAAATAACATAAGTAGTACAGTGACACAAATTCTAAAACATTATCTTTTATTTTAGGGGCAGGAATCGCTCAGTTTGTTGAGCGCCGGACTCGTAATCCTGGTGCAGTGTGGGTTATGGGTTCAAATCTCCGCCGGTGCCTTTCGTTACTGGTGGATTTACCCTTCGGTGTTAACATTGTTTCTGACTCCACTTAAAGTTCTTCGAATGAAACTATAAACCGAAGTTCTGTGTGTGAACGCACGCATAGCATCTTGCACACACGTAAAATCCCATCACCAACCTTCGGAAGAAAAGGCCAGTTTGGCCGTTGGTATGGATGACAAGTATACCCATAGCATGCACCAAAAGATTGAAACTATGAATGAAAAACTGAGTGACTGACAGATTGAATGACTCTGAAACGCCTCGATGAAATGCAAACGGGCAGTTCTTCAGTCGGCTCTACCCAGGTAGGCAGCCCAATGTGTATAGGAGAGCGTGGATTGTAGTCTGTTACCGAGAATAGGCACTGTAGAAGTACTCTTAACAACAACAAACAACAA
>JADBJO010000170.1:115000-117500 GCA_016801955.1 Conus betulinus
TAACCTAAGACTTTTAACTTCCCTTGCATATAGATTCAAACTTAATGCTTTTAAGACCAAATTCACTTCCAACACCACATGCGTGTGTGGTGGGAAAATTTCTAATGAGCATATACTTTTCCACTGTAGAAAAAATGAAAACCTATCTGCCTACTTTTTCGGAAAAGTCCCTGAAGGAGGTTTTAGTAAAACCCCTTTTGATTTGTGACATTGTTTTAGGACTTGTTCAGAGTACCATTTTTAGATTCCTTTAATATTCTACTTTCACGTTTAAATGTTAGTATCCTGTTACCTTCAGCGTTCATCTGATGTTTTTAAAAATGTTATTCTAGTTATGTTATAGGTTGCAATTTTTATTCACGTTAACATTTTTTCTTCCGATTTCCATCCCAATCCTCCTTTTTCTCCTTTTCCTTTTTTTTTCATTTATACTTCTTCATCTTTTTCTCTCTCGCTGTTTCTCTATCTCTTATCATTGAGGTGTTTGTCCTCATCTTTCATTCTCGTCGTTAAGATTCTCGCAATTTTCGTTCCATGACATTTTTTAAGGTTTTTGTCCTGTTTATTGCTGTCTTCGAAGTTTTTGTCTTGCTCTTTCCCTGTTGTCTTGGAGTGTGTTGCGTTCCCCTCGTTCGCGATCGTCGTTGACCCCCTCGTTACCTGTCGTCGTTTAGGTCCTTGTTGATTTCTTTTCCCCTGTTGCATATGAGGTTCTTCTCCTCCACTTTCCCTGTTGTCTTCAGACAGTCTAGGTAAAGTGACCAGTACATGCTGACTGGTTTCAGGAGGGAGATTTGCAGTGTGGCGCGAGGCGTAGGCACACCGTGCTGACCAAAGTGGACACAGAGATCTTCTACCTCCACAAGCAGGTCAGTCAGACTCTTCTCTGCAAAGTGCATGTGTGTGTGTGTGTGTGTGTGTGTGTGTGTGTGTGTGTGTGTGTGTGCTTGCTTGCGTGCGTGCGTGCATGCGTGCGTTCGTGTGTGTGTGTGTGTGTGTGTGTGCGTGTGTGTGCGTGTGTGTGTGTGTGTGTGTGTGTGTGTGTGTGTGTGTGTTTGAGAGAGAGAGAGAGAGAGAGAGAGAGAGAGAGAGAGCATGTGCACGCGCGTGCAGGATTTTGTGTTTGTGTTTGATCTCTCTCTCTCTCTCTCACTCTCTCTCTCTCTCTCTCTCTCTCTCTCTCTCTCCTCTCTCTCTCTCTCTCTCTCTCTCTTGTAATTCTGATGATGTAATTCTGTTGTCTAGTACAGCAATAGGATTGCAAAACCAATTGAATGTTTTGAAACAGGAAGCTGATAAACTACAGTTGACAGTAAACCTTGATAAAACCAACATTATTGTGTTTCGTAAAGGTGGATATTTAGCTAAGAATGAAGTTGGTGGTATGGCGATTCAGAAGTTAAAGTAACCAATTCGTACAAATACTTAGGTATTTTTTTTACGACAAAATTAAGTTGGAATTTAGGTTGGTGTGAAACAAGTAGAAAAGGCAAAAAGGGGGTGATAGAAATTTTGAGAACATTAAAGAAATTAAATACTACTGATCCACACTTATTTTGGAAGCTATTTGATACCCAGATTGAACCGATTCTTACATATGGTGCTGAAATATGGGGACTTGAAAATAATCAAAACATTGAAAGAGTGCACACTTATGCGATCAAACGGTTTTTGAATATTCCGATTCATTCGTCCAATAAAATAGCTTACGGTGAAACAGGAAGGTACCCTTTGTACATCAGATGTATGTAAAGTGTGTTAGATACTGGTGTAAAGTAATACGATTACCAGTAGCTAGACTGAGCAGGCAAGCCTACGACATGATGCTACAACAGTGTGAGTTAGGAAGTGTTAACTGGGCTTCTAAGGTTAAGAAAGTGCTAACAGAGAATGGTTTTGGAATAGTGTGGTTGAGCCAGGGGGTTGGAAACGAAACCGTTTTTATGTCTGAATTCAAAGATAGATAATTTCTTCGTATAAACAAAAACTGGCACAGCCAACTAGAAGAACATGATAAATATTCCTGGTTCCTGTCCTTCAAAAGTAACTTGGAGGCAGAAAAGTATTTACATCTAGTATCTAATCGGTGGCAAAGAGGCATCCTTGCAAGATTTAGAAATAGAACACTGGGATTAAAGGCTAATAAAAGATGGTACCTAAATAATGATGCTGTTGATGATTCATGTCCATTGTGTAATGATATTGCAGTTAGAGAAGACGAGTTACATTTTTTGTTCGCTTGTCCTGCTTATGGGAACATAAGAAAAAAATCAAAACTATTTGAAAATAACACAGTCAAGAGTCGAAACCTTAACAGTATTTTGCAAACAAGTGATGAAACATTGCTAAAGATGCTGGCAAAATATCTAACAGAAGCAGTAGACACGCGGAAGAAACTTATGAATGAATAAAAGTTGAAAGCACTGAAGGGATATCAATTATATTTGGAATACTTATTTGACCTCGAAGCTTGATGGTTCAAGTGAATGGTTTTTCATAA
>JADBJO010000170.1:127500-145000 GCA_016801955.1 Conus betulinus
CCGTCAACCATTGGTGCATTCATCCAACCCTTTTCCCTTGCATTCCTCACCCCTCCCCCTTACCTCGAACTCCTTTCCTGTCTGTCATTGCCCTCATTTTTTCATAGCAGTTGACTGCTGACTACCACTGGTAGGACAATACCGGTGTCTCGAGTTTTCAGAGTTGCACCACGTCTACTTTCTGCAGTGATTACGCAATGGACATGTGCATCGAGTAGATACGGATCCAAAATAGCCTAGTCTTCATTTCTATCCCTTCACGTTTTTCCTTCTTCTCTTGTTACCAGTGATTTGGTTTCAGTGGAAGCTTTGGAATCGGTTCTTTCCTTGACTGTCAGTTTGCTGATGTATTCCAAATGTGCATCGACACATGTTGACATAATCTACGATGTCTAATTTCGACATACCATACATGATGTGTTGTCTTATTTCATGTTCCTTTTCGGATTTCCCCGCGAATAGTGTTTATTTTCTGTCAAATTAACGGTGAATTTATACATATATTGTAAAGATCTGTTATTGTTGAGACAAGCAAGACTGTTTTATGTGTTGGCTGGTTTGTTTAATGTAGCTGCATTTACCTGACTGATCATGAATGAATAATTCGCATAGCTTTATTTAGCATTATTTCGCGAACATTATCTGTAGCTGACTCATCTTCGTTCTACATTTAGTGTGAAACAATTTTCTTAGATTTGTTGGTCTGTTTGAAATAAATGAAATCAAGCGGTCAGAACTTGACGGAATGAAACTAACATGTGTTTGAATACTTCAAGAAATTGTCACATGACAAATCTTTCATTAATGCATGAAGCAGTTACTGCAATCTGTCATACTGTGTCCGAAAAAAAAATCTTTCTGAAATGTAGAAAATATCGCTGAAAAACGTTAACTACAGTTCTATGGCCTATAAAGTTAACTGACATTGTCATGCAGGGGATGTCAAAAGACCGCAGACTTGGGAATGTCTGGACAGGTCATCTCAAATTTTACCATACTGACAAGTATGCTTGTAGTTGCGTTTGTAATTACCAAGAAAAAATGCCAGTGTTGAAAATTTGCCACAGACACACATGCACAGACACACTAACGCCAATGCATATGCGGACAACTGAAACATGGTAACTGCATTCACTCAGTTTGTTACAGAGAGGATTATAAAAAAAAAATGGGTAGGCCTAATCATTCATATATATGCATTGCTTCAGCGTTCCAAAGGCGAGCGAATTGTTTTTTATATCCATGCTAGTATCTACCAAAAGCCAGGCGAAGGAAAGAATGGTCAGAGGAGGGCAGAGAGAAAAATGTTTGGATGCTTTTGAAGGGAACTGAACAGCCATTTCACCTTAGTTCTCAAAACTCAGCCAGAGCCTCTCGGAAGTCGTTTTGGACGCATTATCATATTTACCAGTCAAGGTTTACCATTATCTCCCGAGGTTTCCCCGATAGTGTAGCACTTCAAGACTGTATACGCATTCCTAGTCCGCGGAAAATAATTACCATTGTTTAAATTCGACGATGTTTAATCGTCAAAAAGAGTAGGGAACTGTCTACGAGGAGGAAAAAAAACGATGTAGTAATATGCTGTCGTGACGTCTGAAGTAGTACATACTTCATTACAGACATCAAACATGAGGCCAAAGAGTTTCCTTTTCATTGATCATTTTACGCTTTTGTCCCCCCACCCCACCCCCCACCCCCACCCCGTTTTCCTACACTGCTCTTCGCTGCCTACTTTTAGAGGCGATTGGACTGTGATTTTCGCTCGTAGTAGAGAGAGAATGCCCTTGGGTTGTATGTGGTACGTCTCTGTTGTTTTCCTCATTACCAAAGCCCAGGTTCCCGTGGTGGTGGTGATAATACCAACCAATAAATAAATGGTATGTTTCTGTTATATATCATGGGTAGAACCTCTCGGGTGCCAGAGCTGAGGTTACTTCAGTGGTGGGTCAGAATACCACTGAGTGATAATGGTAAGCCTCCGTTGTATACCCTGGCTGGACTCTCATTGCTAAAAACCCAGCTTCGCTTGGTGGTATGAGACTATCACTAGTCACTAAATTATAAACGGCAAGTCTTTGTTGCATACAACGGGTAGAGCCCCATTACCAAAGCCCTAGCACCCATGGTGGTGGTGGTGAGAATATCACTGAATTATGAATGGTATGTTTTGTTGTACAACATGGGTGGACCTCACTGCCAGAGCCCAGGCTACTGACAAGGTTCACCTCAGATACAAAGTCAAGTCGAGAGCAACAAAAGGTCCTATCCACATGACAAAATTAATTGAATCTTGTATATTGTCAGTAAAAGGGTTAATAGTTACACATAAAAACGCCTACCACCCTCACTACCCCCATGACGTGCGCCCCGTCCTCTGCCCCTGTCCTCAAAACATCATTGTTCGTGACAAGCCATTTCCACAATGGAAAGTTGTTTAACCGCACGTGTTTTCCACCACCGTATGTATTTCACTCATTTGTACATTATTGTATCTTACACACACACACACACACACACACACACACACACACACACACACACACACACACACACACACACACACACACACACACACGTGCACACGCACATGCGCACTTATGCACGCACGCACAGGTGCGCGCGCGCACGTCTGCACACACGCACCCACACTGAACACATGCATGTGTATTATTGTGTGCAAAAAGGCGCGCGCGCGCGCGCGCGCGCGTGTGTGTGTGTGTGTGTGTGTGTGTGTGTGTGTGTGTGATTGCCTTTACGCGTTATTGTGCGGCTGCATACAGGCGTGCGTGCGTGCGTGGATGTCAAGAAATGAAAACACGACTTCCAACCAGTCAGATAACAGCAAACTATGTTACGCGCGTTGTCCAACAGACACACGTAAGTTATTGCATTCTGTCACGCCATGTCAGTCGGGACTGAGTCGAAGCATAGATAAAACACTACAACTCTGAAAAAAGAGTCCTCTGTGTGTGTGTGTGTGTGTGTGTGTGTGTGTGTGTGTGTGTGTGTGTGTGTGTGTGTGTACGCACTCGTGTTTGTGTGTCTGTGTGCGCGCGCACGCGCTCTGTGTGTGTGTGTGTGTGTGTGTGTGTGTGTGTGTGTGTGTGTGTGAAAGAGGCAATAGAAAAGTGTGTTGTAGTATAAAGATCTTCCGGGTGGACAAGATTCGATAACCTTGTCAAAAAAAAATTATCAGCAGAACGTGTGTTTTTGATTTCGAAAAAGAAAAGACGGTAGAAATTGAAACAGTTGGCTTTTAACCTGAAAGTTTGGGAGGGAAAGGAGGTATGAGGGGAGGTTGGGAAGAGGGCACATGTTGAGGTGTCTTTTTCTCATTCCAAGACAGTTGCACTTCGATCTCTGCTTCATCGATGTAGCATCTCTGTCCACACTGTGTTGCGTGCGGAAACGGAACTTGTCCGAATAAGCATGTACAAGGACGCGTTTTCAAAAACATCATCGGCGCAGAGGTGGTTGGCCCTGCTTTCACTTTTTTTTTTTTAACTGCTGATCAGGCCTGGTCGCCTGTGAATGTGAGAAATCTGGGTGTTTCGCCCACCAATCAGAGGGGCTACTACTTTCGGTGAAGTGGACTATAAAAAATGGCAGAACATGATTAAGGAAGATTTCCTCTTTGATCTCCAGCCCTTTAAGATAGCATCGATCTTGTTCATACTGATCACGAAGAGGATTTAAACAGAAAGAAACTGAATTAGGCTGTAGATTGTTTTCATTTCGTCTTTGATTTTCTGCTCAGTCGCTCTTATTCACGAATATTTTAGTGTACATACGGGTACGTGATTCATCCAATTCTGTTAGCTTCCCTCCATTTGGGAGGAAAAGACCTCGGCGTTCACCAGTTGTGTGACGGGAGAAACCACCCGTATACAAAGACGTAGAAGGTCGCGATCTGTCGGGTTTAGACCTCCACCGCTGACGATCACACCCCCCTTGCTGAATGTAGTCTGTCCTACGCCTGTTACTTTTCGTGCGAAGATTACGGGTCATTATTTCAGTCTTGCACCTTCGTTTCGAACACTGAGTTTTTTTGTGAGACGATTGCCACACACACACACACGCACACACGCACGCGCACATGCACACGCACACACACACACACACACACACACACACACACACACACACACACACACACACACAGAGGGAGGCAGGGAGAGCAGGAGAGAGAGAGAGAGAGAGAGAGAGAGAGAGAGAGAGAGAGAGAGAGAGAGAGAGAGAGAGGTTTTATAATCATTTTGTTTTTCAACATACGAAGTTTAACTTTATTTAGCTCAGTTGTTCCTGTCTGTCTCTTTGCCTGTCTGTCTGTCTCTCTCTGTCTCTGTCTCTGTCTCTCTCTGTCTCTCTCTCTCTCTCTCTCTCTCTCTCTCTCTCTCGCTGTTTTAATGTGAACAGATGGAAATAAAAAGACAGATTGTCGTTTAGTTTTCCTCTGTTGTGGTGTCATTTTGCTGTTTTTATGTTTGTTTTGTACTCCCTTGCCTTGTTAGCAGTCTGTGTAAAGGACAAATAAACGACTCTCTCACTCTCTTTCTTTCTTTTTCTTTCTTTTCTTTCTTTTGTGTGTCTCTCTTTCTCATTCTCTTTCTCATTCTCTCTCTCTCTCTCTCTCTCTCTCTCCTCTCTCTCTCTCTCTCTCTCTCTCTCTCCTCTCTCTCTCTTCGCTCTCTCTCTCTCTCTAATATACTACTTCATTTTAAAGTCTTCCATTTGAAAAACAAAATCACATGATTTGTTGGAGAATATTGAATGTGCTTGTGAATCTGGTGTGTGTGATTGTATGCTGTGATACGAGTGAGTGTGGGTGTTTCTCTGTGTGTTCATGTGCTTGGGCTTATGATAAGTTCCTCGCGATTCAAGTCGATTTGGTTCGATCTTTTCCTACCGGTGTGTCGGCCTAATCCTATCTGTTTGTTGTCCTTTCATTTCAAGTTCTTTTCCTTAAAAGTATGTTTGTCAAACGCATAATATCCTGCAAGTATACTCGTCAGTTCGTGCACCCTCTGCGCTTTTTTTTGTTTGACATCCATCCGACATGTGTACCTTTTTTTCTTTGTTAAACTTTTTCAGCCATGCGGCATGCACATGTATTGCTTTCGTGTGATATTGTGCTCACGCGATTCATTCGTTCCTTGAACATTATTTATCGGTAAAAAAGTTTGGAACGAAGATGTCACGCATTTTTTTTTATATACTTGCATACGTTCCACCCGACAGATGTTTTTATGCATTCCAAAGTCCAATGGGTTTATCATAATAGAAGGTACAGCTGAAGTTCGCAGAGTCGTCCGTTAGAGGAAACAAGTTCGAATTTTTGTGATTTACTGTTGCAAGCAAATAATAACAGAGTTGGCTGTTTTTTGCTGACAAAGTTTTTAAAAAAATCAGTTGAAATCTGCTATCGACGATGAATGTTTTGCGCCGTGACAGAAACAGCTAAAGAGGCAAATAAACAAATATTAGACTTAGTCTACCCTACACACACACACACACACACACACACACACACACACACACACACACACACACACACACACACACACACACACCTTGTTAACCCCTCTCCCATTATTTTTCATTATTCTTCTGCCTTCCTTCCCCTCTCTCCACCCCCTCATCTTCACCTCTTTCCCTCACCTCTGTAGGACTGTTCGTGTGCAAGTAATTCAGAGCCACAATAAGGAGAAGCCAGCTACAAACACTCGTTGTAGATTGAAGAAGAAGAGAAAGGAAGGGAAGAAGACAGAGGAAAGAGAAACTCCAAAAGCCTGCAGGCAATTATGCACAGTATCGAAGTGCAGTTCAAATTTACTTTCCATTTTTACGAGAACGAAAAAAAAAAGAGAGAGAGAGAGAGAGAGAGAGAGAGAGAGAGAGAGAGAGAGAGAGAGAGAGAGAGAGAGAGAGAGAGAAGAAGAAAGAAGAAGAAGAAGAAAAAGAAAGAAAGAAAAGAGAGGAAAAGGAAATAGCTACAGTTTGTGTAACGTTGGATATAGATGTTTGATTATTGTTAGGACATGAGCTATGGTTATGCTTTGAAAGTGCAGGGTGTGTCGGGGGAAAAAAAGCTCAGTGCCATGACTGTTGGTCGTGTCAGAATGGTGTGAAGAGTTACCTACAGTATGGATAATGAAGGAAAGGTAACAGCAGTGCCAAGAACGCTGTCAGTTTTAAGCTCCTGTTTGCTTTCTGTAAGCTGGGTTTGTTCCTTTGGTAAATGGTGTATGTGTGTGTGTGTGTGTGTGTGTGTGTGTGTGTGTGTGTGTGTGTGTGCGCGCGCGCGCGCGTGTGTGCGTGTGTGTGTGTGTGTGTGTGTGTGTGTGCCCGCGCGCGCGCGTGCGTGCGCGCGAGTGTGTGTGTGTGTGTGTGTGTGTGTGTGTGTGTGTGTGTGTGTGTGTGTGTGTGTGCATGCATGCGCGCGCACGTGCACTTGCACGTGCGCGAATGCACCATAGCACTGGTGACACTGCCTGCTCATTGTGGCCGTCAAGCAGGCTGTGTACTTTCCCAGGCACTTTGTACGACACCAACTTAATTATCCGCCAAGTGTTTGGCTGGACGCGTATGCACCGACTTCCATTAGCCACCGCTAGTTGCTTAGGAATTGCCAGATCCTAAAAAAGAAAACCTGTTTAGGTCTTGGGTTTCCCTTTCTCTGTGTGGTGCGAGCGTTTTGTTGGTTGAAGTGTTGGGTGGTGCAGTGTGAAAACTGCGAATGTGGTACTGTTGTCGTTGTTGCTGTTATGGTTGTTGTTGCTGCTACTGTATTGTGTTTTGCTTTTGTTCTTGCTGTTGCTTTTGCTGTATAGTTGCTGTTTTGTGGACGTCGTCATCACGTTGTTTGAAATGAGGACTGCTTCAAATGTGCTTGTTTTGTGCATGCAGCTTCTGCATTCATTCTCCTTCTCCTGGTTCTGCACTCACAGCGGCGCTTACCTCCCTCTCATCCACCAATGAAGTCAGCTCTTATTTGATGTGTTGAAGAAAATGAAATATGGCTGCACACACACGACAGAAAAGAAAGCGGTACAACTCCACTCATATAAAGAATGAACATTAGCAGGACATGGACACAGTATTGAATGAAAAGAGAAGGAAGGTGTTCTAGGAAAAAAGAGGAGAGGAGGAACGGAACAGGAAGCAGCAGCAGGAGAAGAAAGAGTACAAAGGAGAAGAAGACGAGGAGTGGGGAGGGGAGGAGAAGAGAGAAGAGAAACAAAAGTGAATGAAGGAGGGTGAGGAGAACAAAGGAGTGGTTACCGAATAGTAGTAGCAGGCAAACAACTTGAAACAGCAGTAGTAGTAGCAGACAAATATAGCATAAAAGTACCAGTAGCAGTAGTGAGCATATGATCTAGACGTACGTACCAGCAGCTGACAAGTAGCATAAAAATACCAGTGGCAGTATTAGACAAGTAGCATTATTATTAGTATTACTGATGATGATGATCATATTCTCTAGGAAAAATGTACCGGTTTGAGAACAAAGAGTAAGGTACTAATTTTCAATTAACTGATCATGAAATTGAGTTCAAAATCATGTAGTGATTAACCTTTCGAATGGGTTGTTTTTCTTACGGTCACCAGGTAGAAATTGTTCAACATAGACTCTATTACCATTCTTCTTCTTCTTCTTCTGTCTCTCCCCCCCCCCCCCCCCCCCCTCTCTCTCTCTCTCTTACTCCTGCGCTCACCCTTCCACTCTCTTTCTCATAGTCGAATCATTTACTGACTCACAGCAGTCATGGAATATTGGCGAATAGTTTTCGTCGAGTGGAGTTGATCTATACGATTAGGCATAATAATAAACAATCGACTCCACGAGGACGGAGTGCATCGTGCGAATATAATGCTATTGAGAGTGCCCGTGAAGATTGTATAAACCCGAACGAGAGCGCATGGCTGGCGAATAATGTCTCTTTGAGCGTGTGCATGTGTAATTTAAGACCTGTGTGTGTGTGTGTGTGTGTGTGTGTGTGTGTGTGTGTGTGTGTGTGCGCGCGCGCGCGCGCGAACGGTTATGAATGTATGCGTGGGTCTCTTATTTTTCCCCTCCCTAGCAATATATCTCTCCCTTATTCACTTCTCCTGCCCCCCTTTCTATTTTCGTTCTGTTCTGCTCTGTATTCTTCCTGTTCTTTTTCTTTCTGTTTCTCTGTCTCTCTCTGTCCCTCTCTCTCTCTTATAAAACATTGTTGTATGGGGAAAACGGGCAGATACCCACTGTATATAAGAATGTTTGTTTAAGTGTATAAAGTATTGGTTGAAATTATTAAGACTTCCACAGTCACGTTTATGTAGGCAAGCGTATGACATGATGCTTATGCAGCTAGAGTTAGATAAAGAAAATTGGGCTTACAGAGTAAAGAAAGTTTTGTCGGAACATGGTTTTGGCATTGTATGGATATTTCAAGAGGTAGGAAATGAACACCCAATTTGTTGCGGAATTTAAAGACAGACTTATTTGTTTCTTTAAACAGAACTGGCATTCGGACATGGAAAGTAAAGAAAAATACAGTTGTTTTTTTTTTTCATTTAAAAATGTATTTCAACCCGAAAAATATTTAAAAGTTATTACACATAAATGGCATAGAGTAAATTATGCAAGATATAGGCTACGTACACTGGATTCAATGCGAATAACAGATGGTACCAATCCGGAACGTCCTCAGAGCCACCATGCCCTTTCTGTAGATTCAGTATTGATGATGAAAAACACTTTTTATTCCAATGTTCAGCATACGACGAGTTGCGGCAAAAATGTGTATTTGCAAATCTAGACGTGGCTAAGAGAAAAGACGTTGCTTCACTGTTAATGTCCGACGATGAGACTGTAATTAAATCAGTTGCTAAGTTTATTGCTGAAATACAAAAAAAAACGACAGACACATTAAAGATAAAACCAGGCAATGAAAATGTTTCATGATGACTTCAAACTATGTGAGTTTTTGGAAATTACGTCAGTATGGCATCTTAGTTTTTGTGGATGGTCGACACCTTGTACCATACGCATTTTTGTTTATCTCTTTTTCCTATGATTTATTTTATTTTATTTATTTTTTTTTTTTTCTTGTTAGGTTTTCGTTATGTTGTATGACGCTGTGTAAGAGAATTGCGGAATGATATCGTCGCTAACCTAATTTTCTTGAATCTTTAACTGTTTATTTAAAGATCAATTACTCTGTCGATAAAACGGAGATATTGTTACTACCCCCTTGTCAATAGACCTTTCAGGTAATGACAATAAAATGTCAAAAGTGTCTCTCTCTTATAACTGTGCGTATATTAGAGAGAGAGAGAGAGAGAGAGAGAGAGAGAGAGAGAGAGAGAGAGAGAGAGAGAGAGAGAGAGAGAGAGAGAGAGAGAACTTTGGCCTCTATGCCCACGCTCATGTCTGTACGTCATTCATGTATGTATGTATACAAGAATAAATGTGCATATATGCGTATACATGTGTTAATCGTGTGTTTTTCTTGCGCGCGCCTACATACATGCATTGAATGGCATTTATCTGCATGCATGCATAATGTTTGTGTGTATGTGTGTGCATGAGTGAGTGAGTGAATGAGTGTGTGTGTGTGTGTGTGTGTGTGTGTGTGTGTGTGTGTGTGTGTGTGTGTAAGAGAGAGAGAGAGAGAGAGAGAGAGAGAGAGAGAGAGAGAGAGAGAGAGAGAGTATCTGTGTGAAGTATTCGTGTGTCTGCTTATGTGCGTGATGTGTGTGTGTGTGTGTGTGTGTGTGTGTGTGTGTGTGTGTGTGTGTGTGTGTGTGTGTGTGTGCGCGCACGCGCGCGCGGGTGCGCGCACGTGTAGGAAGGAAGTAGTTATTGCTGTATTGATAGGGATCAAGCTAGCTAGCGTTTCCATGTGACTGACCCCACGTACTTTCCAGTAGAATAGGAGGGTTGATGGTTCGGAGGGATCGATGAAGAACGGTTATGAGCCGTCTGTAGGGACAGCTGTATCGTTGTGTTTTGTTGTTATAGTTGCTATTGTTTGGATAAAGACGTGCACATCTTTCTGAAGCAGAGGACCAGTCGATGAGCAGTTTGGGTGCTGAGGAGTCTGCCTGTTGTGTGATTAAATGGGAGAAAGCGGTGTGTAGCGTGTGTGTGTGTGTGTGTGTGTGTGTGTGTGTGTGTGTGTGTGTGTGTGTGTGTGTGTGAGTGTGTGTGTGTGTGTGTGTGTGTGTGTGTGTGTGTGTGTGTGTGTGTGTGTGTGTGAGAGAGAGAGAGAGAGAGAGGGGGGGGGGGATTTGACTTCATACATATTGCACCCACTGTGCATTATGAATCCCGCAGAATGGTTGCCTATTCAGAATCACACACATAGCGTTGTTATTGGTTTCCCCGTGGCTTTATAAATTCATGTTGACAACACGCACACATTGTCTAGGAACGGACGGTTCCCTACAAATCCCACACTAAAGGTGGTTTTTTTTTTTAATTGTATTATTTTTGGAGTAATTTATTCGTTCGAGATCGAACCTTGCACGGCCACAACAACGTGAGCTGGGGGAAAACGATCGCAGTGACAAACGACGTTAGAGAATAGGACGCAAACTTTGCGCGCTTAAATGATTCATCCGTAATTGAAAGTTGCGTCCCTATCATCCTTGTTGTGGGGAGTTTTGGGTTTTATTTTTTTGTCGTTTCGACCGGATTTTCTGATAGTGTTTAATCAGTTTGAAACCCAGTGACTTCGAATTTTAAGATTCGTAGATACTGACTTGAGAAACAAGAGGGAGCGAGAGAGATGATGATGACGATGATGATAATGATAATCTTTATTTCCAAGGGTAACATATGCTTTTTTTTATCCGGCCCTTGCCTCGTTTAGGAATTAAGCATGACTAGCGGCTAAAAACTTACAGAGAGAGAGAGAGAGAGAGAGAGAGAGAGAGAGAGAGAGAGAGAATTCGAAACCTTATTCTGAAGGCTACGCAGGATTATGCATAAGGTTTGGGGTCAGGGGTCAGGGGAAGGATAGAAGAGCCGTCGACACCCACGTGCGAATGGTTGGCTGATAAGAAGATCGGCAGGTTTCATGGGCACGTTCTGTCCTCGCGGCGCTTTGAGAGGACTGGTCGCCCGCATGAACGCGTGAACGGGGGAGCAACGTCATGGACGTCGGGGAATGAGTTTACCCCGCATTTCTGGCCATACTTTATACGATGAAGGCTAATGCGGTGAATGCTAAAAAGAATGGCTCCCAGCTGCAACTTCCACTGGAACTTTTCCCCTCACTCAGTCCTTTCTTCTTCTTCTTTTTTTTTTTTTTCCTTTTATTCCGTTCGTTCGTATGTTAGCGGAGAAGACAGGACAGTTTCTTCGATTAAATTCTTTCTTTTGTGCTTTTTTAAAATTTATTCTTTCTTTGTTGATTTGCCTGCCTCCCCACCTCCCCTCAGTATTACCCCAACAAATCGTGAAGCAGTGATACACAGCCTGTTTTTTTTTTTTTTTTTTTTGTGCGTCCCTTTGTGAATCTGTGACTCGCAATAAAATCAGGATTATGGGGGCCGAACAGTGATTCTGTTTGCAAAGGAATGTTATAAGTTCTTAGGTTTGGGGTTGCGTGTTCGACCCGCGTGCTTATGTGATACATACAAAAATGCGATCTCGTTACCCATATTCATGAATCGGTAATTTCCGCGGTGAAGACTGCCGTTTCAGATCCCTCCCCGCCCCCTCCCCTCCCCACTTCCCTTTCCTTACACACATCCCTCTCCATCTCAGCTGCCTCATTTCTCTCCGGAATTTCGGCTATCATGTCAGTCCATTACCATGGGGCTGCCGCAGCAAATGTATTGTTTTTGCTACATTTCATCACAGCATTTAGTGGGCAATGCAGCGCCTATTCGCTCTCCACCTATGCTGGTAACCGCTGAGTATGTTTCCATTACCGAACAGCCGCAACTGTGACGTGGATTACGGTATCTTTTATTTACGCAGCTAATCAACGTGACAAAACAGAGAGCAGCCACTTCCTGGTCTGCACAGCCTTTAACCGGGGAAATCAGAAACATCCCGCTTCGCATTTCGCCCACCAGGGGCGGCTGTGACAGTCTTGAACCCGTTACCCAGAAAGTCCAATGTTCTGACTTTTCGACTGTCGCCCCCGGCTCATATTTGCATCAAACTGAAACAAAACGATGGGTTCTGTGGATGATATGCTTTCATGGCTATATCCAAGGTCCCAGGTCCCTGATCCAACCATACACTGATTCCTCCCTTTTCCTCCCTACCTCTACTCCACCTCCTCCCCCTGCCCACTCCCCTCTTCCCCACCCGACCTCCGCCCATTTCTGCCACTTTCCTCTGTCCGACTTGCCCGGGCACTCGTATTTTCAGGGAGAAGGGTAGACAGAAGTTCCAGTTTACATCTTGCACTGGTGCAGTGCCAAAGAGAGATCTTCGCAACAAGAAAATTGTCTTCCCAAATTTCTGAAGAAAAGCCACCCTCATGGGTAGACGAATATGGACCAACACACACACACACACACACACACACACACACACACACACACACACACACACACACACACACACACACACACACACACACACACACACACTGTTTTATCGCAATGCTGTCTCTCGGCAGTCTGATGAATTTTCACCCGAATAAATTAGCCGTCACGAGACAGTTTTACAACGCAACGCAGTGACATGTAATATAAAAGCAGCGGGACACGATATCGTACGATACAATCCAATAAATACAGTGCAATACAACATGTAACAGTATATAAAAGCAGGTAATGCAAACAAGACAACCCATCGCGTTGTTGCACTTTCGCATAAGGTACAATATCTTCGTCTGCAATCGATTTATTGGTTGCGTCAGATCTTCAGCCCTGTCGCACCAGTCAATCTCACAGCCTTCTCGAGGTTTTAACGGCTGCCCCAAAGCGGCATCTGCAGCTCTGTACCCTCAAGCCAGGTTTGACGCCGTAGAATGTCATGGGCCGGACAGTGTTGAAGGATGTGTTCTGGGGTCTGAGATCCAGTGCCACACGGACATTCGTCTGTGTGGGCAATCTTAAATTGGCTGAGGTGGCTCAGCAGTCGGCAGTGGCCAGTTCTCAGTCTGCAGTACAATATCAGAAAACTTTAATATGCCTCTTGCTTTCCTTGTGTTCCTTGCGTTAGAGAGACACATTCATTATCCTGGTGGCAGTGCCTACAAGAATTTTTTTTTTAACGAAGGTTTTTTTTATTTTTCAATGGGAAGAAAAGGAAGGGAAAACTACAAGAGAGAGGGGAGGAGAGAGAGAGAGAGAGAGAGAGAGAGAGAGAGAGAGAGAGAGAGAGAGAGAGAGAGAGAGAGAGAGAGAGAGAGAAGAATAAACAGTCGTCAAGTGAGCGAGATTACGGGTTCATGTGGAGAAGAAGAAGGTGGAGGAGGAGGGGTGCTGCGAATACAAATGTGTTTAATGAACGCTATGTTTGTCTCGAGCCTTCAGGTTGTCCGGGACTCAAACTGTCCGTGTTAGTTTTCAAGTGGGGGCCATCCCCGTGTAAGTTGTTGGAATGGTCACTTCAACATTGACAAGGGGTCATTGTTCTCCACTCGGGTCAGCTTGGCGGTGAGGCGTGATCGATTTGAAGGATCAGAACCGACGACATTTTCGATCTTGAGTGCTTCTGTCTTTCTGTATTTCAATTTGCGTTTGTCTGTCTGTCTGTCAGACTGTCTGTCTGTCTGTCTGTCTGTCTCAGCCTTTGTCTGTCTGTCTGTCTGTGTCTGTCTGTCTGTCTCTCTGCATCCAGGCGCATATACATGAGCTGTGTGTGTGTGTGTGTGTGTGTGTGAGTGCGCGTGCGAGTTCTCTTTTTGTTCTACCCTCGTTACCCTCATTATTACCCACAATGAGAAACCCCGCATGAGAACATTGTCGTATATATAAGAATGTCTTTTTGAATTCCGAAATGGATTCTTTTATTTCAAATTTTACAATTCATGTGTGTGTGTGTGTGTGTGTGTGTGTGTGTGTGTGTGTGTGTGTGTGTGTGTGTGTGTGTGTGTGTGTGTGTGTTTTTCAGGATTATCGGGTGATCTTTGACCTAGCCGAAGACAGAAACAATCCGAAAAACCTGGATATATGCAGGTACGCATTTTTTCTTACAACACTTATAATGATAATGATAATAATAGTAATAGTAATAGTAATAGAAGAAGAAGAGCGATGATGATGATGATAGTAAAAATACTGCAATTACCGTTACTACTACTACTTTTTTTAGTACTACTACTACTACTGCTACTGCTGCTGCTGCTGCTACTACTACTACTACTACTACTACTGCTACTACCGGTACTACTACTGTTAGTGCTGATGGTGATGATTATGATACACATACACACGTATGTTCGTACGATACACGCATGCATACATGCATATTGATAATGCCTAATCTAATAACAAAACATTGAACAGTTCGCAATGTGATAGGACATAACACATGAAAACACAGAAAAAAAATCATACAAATAAAACATCGTTGGAAAAAGGGACACAACTTCCACTTGCTTACATCTGCCTCGGCACACAAGACCAAGTAAAACACCCGAACAACACATCAATCACAAATTGAAATGGAACGTATAATACACAGATATGGCAGTGCTTTCCGTGCGGTATTGGGGTGGGAACCTAGTCTAACATTACACTGATTAGGACAGTGGGTTGTAGGGGTGGGGGCCCTGTCTAACATTACACAGATTAGGACAGTGCGTTGTAGGGGTGGGGGCATGTCTAACATTACACTGATTAGGACAGTGGGTTGTAGGGGGGGGGGTCCTGTCTAACAGTACACTGATTAGAACAGTGGGTTGTAGGGGTGGGGTCCTGTCTAACAGTACACTGATTAGAACAGTGGGTTGTAGGGGTGGGGTCCTGTCTAACATTACACTGATTAGGACAGTGGGTTGTAGGGGTGGGGGTCCTGTCTAACAGTACACTGATTAGAACAGCGGGTTGTAGGGGTGGGGGTCCTGTCTAACATTACACTGATTAGGACAGTGGGTTGTAGGGGGGGGGGGCCCTGTCTAACAGTACACTGATTAGAACAGTGGGTTGTAGGGGTGGGGGGGTCCTGTCTAACAGTACACTGATTAGAACAGTGGGTTGTAGGGGTGGGGGTCCTGTCTAACATTACACTGATTAGGACAGTGGGTTGTAGGGTGGGAGCCATGTATAACATTACACTGATTAGAACAGTGGGTTGTAGGGTTGGGGGGCCCAGTCTAACATTACACTGATTAGAACAGTGGGTTGTAGGGGTGGGGGCCATGTCTAACATTACACTGATTAGAACAGTGGGTTGTAGGGGTGGGGGCCATGTCTAACATTACACTGATTAGGACAGTGGGTTGTAGGGCTGGGGCCATGTCTAACATTACACTAATTAGGACAGTGGGTTGTAGGGTGGGAGCCATGTCTAACATTACACTAATTAGGACAGTGGGTTGTAGGGGTGGGGACCATGTCTAACATTACACTGATTAGGACAGTGGGTTGTAGGGTGGGGTCCATGTCTAACATTACACTGATTAGGACAGTGGGTTGTAGGGTGGGGTCCATGTCTAACATTACACTAATTAGGATGCTGGGCGGTGGTGGTGGGAACCCTGTCTAACTTTGCACTGATCAGGGGAGTGGGTGATAGGGCCCTGTCTAACATTACACAGGTTAAGAGAGTCAGTGGTCGGACCCTGTCTAATATTACACCCTTTAGGCGAGTGGGTGGATGGATAGGGGCCCTATCTAACATTACAATGATTAGGAGAATGTAGGAGTGGGAACCGTCTTTAACATTACGTTGATACGGGCGTGCGCACGCGCGCAGGGTTTTTCTTCGTCCTGTGCTGTGACGGTGTGTCTGTGATTTAGTGCAGTAACCAGCGTTTCTGTCTCCTGGTCTGTGTGTTCTCCAGGCAGCACGTGGTGTTCCAGCACTTCCCCATGCAGCGGCTGGTGGAGAACCCCGGAACGTGGAGCGTGCACAACTACAAGTCAGTGCTGGGCCTTGATGGGCCAGGTGCCCTGGTTCTGTGCTGTTCGGGCAGTTTGGCATCTCTCTCTCTCTCTCTCTCTCTCTCTCTCTCTCTCTCTCTCTCTCTCTGTCTGTCTGTCTGTCTCTGCTGTCTGTCTGTCTGTCTCTGTGTCTACCTCTTTCTCTGTCTCTGATTCTGTCGCTGTTTACCTGTCTGTCTGTCTCTGTCTGCCTGCCTGCCTGTCTGTCTGTCTCTTCCTCTCTCCTCTCTCTCTCTCTCTCTCTCTCTTTCTTTCTCTCTCTCTATACAGACATATATATGCGCACATTCATATATAAATATATATGACTCTATGTGTCTCTCTATTTCTCTCTCTCTCTCTCTCTCTCTCTCTCTCTCTCTCTCTCTCTCTCTCTCTCTCTCTTCTTTCTGTGCCTATCTCTCAAAACCTGTCGCTGTATCGATGTCTCTCTGTCTCCATCTCTATCTCCGTCTCTCTGTTTTTCTCCGTCTCTCAGTCTCTGTTTCTCTCTCGTTTTATCCTTCCCCCCTTTCTTTTCTTCTCTCCCTCTATCTCTGTCGCTCTGTCTGTCTCCCATCTCTCTTTCTCTGTCTCTCTAATTTTATCATTCTCCTCTTTCTCTTCTGTCTCTTCTCATACATCTACCCGCAGCCCTCGCCCCCTACCCACTTTCGCCTCCTACCCACTTTGTCTTTCTTTTCCCTCCCCATTACTTACAACCTTCTCTCGATTTCTCCTTCCCCCCCCCATCCCCCGTCTTTTTCATGCAACATTGTGCACAACCAGATGTCAATGATAGCATTTTGATCAAATGAATATCCTGCTTTTACGGTTCGGAAGGTATTGCTTTGATCTCTCCGTCTCTGCCTCTGCCTCTGTCAGTCTCTCTGTCTCTCTGTCTGTCTGGTTGTCTGTCTGTCTGTCTGTGTTTTGTTCCTGTACGCGTTATGTTATATAACTCCGCACCTTATCCGTGGGAGTGGGGAAGCGCGCGTGCGTGCATGCGCGCGCGCGTGTGTGTATGTTTGTGTGTGTATGTGTGTGTGTGTGTGTGTGTGTGTGTGTGTGTGTGTGTGTGTGTGTGTGTGTTTAGGGTAAAGGTAAGTGGACGGGATAGGAGGAGTGGAAAATATACAGACAGCACAGATATGATGTCTCTAAGTTGAGAGACAGACAAGCAGACAGACAGACAGACAGACAGACAGAGATTGAAAGAGAATAACGGAGAGAGTAAGTAAGGGAAGAGGGCAAGAGAGAGACTGCCGGGGATGGAGAGGGAGGAATGGGGGCGCAGACAGAGAGAGAGAGAGAGAGAGAGAGAGAGAGAGAGAGACATATATACAGACAGACAAGCAGACAGACAGACAGACAGATTGAAGGAGTTAGAGAAAGGGAGTAAGAAAAAAGAGATACAAAAGTAGAGGGCCAGAGGAAGACAGTGCCGGGCAGAGAG
>JADBJO010000170.1:152500-175000 GCA_016801955.1 Conus betulinus
GGTCTAGTTGAACACGGAATAGAATGAAGGCACGGACAACGGTAATAACCGTGAAGGTAAATCAGTCGCTGTGACGCAGGGGGTCAGCGTCAAAAGAATGCGGATGAGAGGGAAACTCTTCGAACCCCATAAGGATGGTATGATTACCCTCTTTCGGTGTATTCCGTCAAAATCATTCAACGCAAGAAAGAACTACCACCTCTTCGCCTCCAAAAACACGGGTATCTCTCTGCTGTGTTTCCGTTCTGTAGCGGATCAAAGTACATTTAGTTAGAAAACATCTTAATGACCGATATGAAAGCTGAATAAATACATAACTTGACATATCTATTGCTAAAGCAAATCCGACCATGATATACAGAATGTATTTGACAGAGAGAAGCTGTCTTTTAAAGGATGGCTATGTTGTGAGGTTTTTAACAAGGACCTATTGAAAACTTTAATCATTTAAACTTGGTAACCTCCCACTATTGCGTTTTTGGCACGGTAGTGTTCACTGCGTGTTACGCCGGCTTCTGTCCCGAGTTGTCGTGTGTGCTGACGTCTCAGACGAAAAAGACAGGCGTTACTCCGTCACAAGGTTTAAAGGACGCTCAGATTCTATAACCTACTCCAAAGGTGTTTCATATTCCTCAAGCCTGGTTGAAACCGCGCGATAAATTACGAACGGAAGTGTGGAGTGCGGTTCTTTCACGTAGTCCCAGACTAAAATTCACCTTCACTGCATCATCGTTACCATTGTAATCCTTGCTGATTATCTCAGATTCTCAGGCCCTTAATGTCATGCTCTTATGATGATCCCAGTAATGTTTGCCCCTCCACATCATGCCTGAATGAGTTCGAATCGAAGTCATTGAAGTTGAGATTCGTAGAAGGGATTTGGCAATGAAGCAATAATTGTGGTCTGTGCGGAAAAGATGGGGAGGTGCGGCATTTGTGGTGGTGAAGGCGTGACTTAGTAGATGGCGTCCTACGGAAGTCACACAGAACAAGCAGTGCTGGGCGCCATTGAAGTGACTCACTTGCGGTGCAACGTCTCTCTTGGCGACCTGATATTGACAGATCCTTGAGGGCTGGTCTGTGTTTGCTGTTCCTCTGGGGAATCGGAATAAAGGTTGTTAGAGAGTGCCATGACTGAAAGAGAGTTGGAAATGCGATAGCTTAAAATTGAATAAAATTCGTTGTTTTTCGCGAAGAAAAGAAAAGAAAAGAAAAAAATGGCGATGATGATGTTGATATTCTGCAGGTGAGCGGGGACTGCGAGGTGCTGCAAATCAACAAAAAGTTCTTCATGCGCCATTGTGATGATGCCATCTACAGCCTCATCCGTCTGAAGGTGAGAGTTATGCGGCATTAGAATCCCGGATTTCTTTTTTGTCGTTGTTAATGTTGTTTAACTCCGTTTGTTATTTTTCATATGTAAAGGAGGGGGTGTTTGTTATTAGAGGGAATGAATTTCGAATTGTTTGTGTATTCATCAAGATACCCCCAGCTTCCAAAATTAAAAGAAAAGATAAACAATTCTGTATAGTCCTCACTCATACCATACAAAGCAGGTGATACTACAAAGAATGATTTTTGACTCACATATGTAAAGAACGTTGAGTCAAAAAAAAAAAAATATATATATATATATATATGTGTGTGTGTGTGTGTGTGTGTGTGTGTGTGTGTGTGTGTAGTACTCTGCATGCGATGGAAGTGTCTGAACTAAACGACGGGCGAGAAAATTCAGCCCCATATAAAGGAAATGTAGGATTAAAAACGAGACAGTAGTTTTGTTTTGTAACTGCAGAGAAAGTGGAAAGCTCTCTAACCACCACCACTCTTCAGCACTATTAAAAACAGCTGACGTCTTTCCTGCGCTGAATCAGGGAGGAGTTGGAAGTGGTAAAATGTGTGTGTGTGTGTGTGTGTGTGTGTGTGTGTGTGTGTGTGTGTGTGTGTGTGTGTGTTTGGAATTGTACCTGCCTGCCAACCTCATTCCTCATTTGTCGCATCCACCAACAATAATGACGCAAGGACTTTTGAAGATCTCTGGTTCTAAGATTGACGAACGAAAATCGGGACTATCAACCGTAAAGTCAAGTCAGCATTGCTGTACGGAAACAGACTCCTGAGTGATAACCAGAGCCACCGCCATAAGATACAGTCCTTTATCAATAGCTGCCCAGAGCTGATCCTCAACGTCCACCAGACATTATGAGAAACACTGCGTTCTGGGAGAGAACGAATCGACCACCCACGGAAGAAAAAAAAAAAGACGAAGATAGGACTGAATGATCCTATGCTGGATCCACCATCTGGCAGCATCTTAAGAACTCCGTAACTAAGAAAAGAGAAGAAAAGGTTAGAGAGACCGCCCAAAGACCTCTTCGTGTTGGGACCTGGAAGAAGACAGTGGATAGATGGACTTTGCTTAGAACCCGCTGAGAAAGGATGACGTAGGACTGGACTGTCTGGCGGCCCGTTGTTGGCGGCATGTACCCCGGGAGGGTCGGGGGGGGGGGGGGGTCATTGCTAACCAAAGTTGGTGACGGGTAGTGTGTACGGTGTTTCAGAACAAGCCTTTCCCCAGCGAAGAGGACCTGATCGACAGGCTGGACGTCAACATGCAGTGGGAGGATTACAAGCAACAGACACTGCACAGCTTCCTCAAAGAATGCCGCTCTGCTAAAAGATGACCTCCACACTATACGCTAGCACGTGCAGCCATGTATTGGACTCTTAGACTGCTCTTTGGAGGTTTTGAATGAGAGCAGATTTCGGTCTCTTTCTTCATCTTCCTCTCGTCCTCCTCTCTCATTCCTCCCCCCCCTCCCCTCCTCTCTCTCCTCTCTCCCCCCCCTCCCCCCTCCCTCCCCCCCCCCTCTCCCCCTCCCCCCCCCCCCCCCTCTCCCTCCTCCCCACTCCCCCCTCCCCCTCCCTCTCCACCCCGATCTCCTCCTCGCCTCTCTCTCTCCTCCCTAACTCATCTCTCCCTCTCTCCATCCTCTCTCCCCCCACCCCCCCCCCCCTCCCCCCCCCCCCCCCCCCCCCCCCTTCTCTCTCTCCACACACGCCCCCCCTCCTCCTCTCCCCCTCCCCCCCCCCCCCCCCCCCCCTCCCTCTCTCATCCCCCCTCGACCCTTCTCAGCCCTCCCTCTCTCTCTCTCTCTCTCTCTCTCTCCCCCTCCGAACCCCCCCCCCCCCCACCCCCCTCCCCTCATCCCCCTCTACTCTCCCCCCCCCCCCCCTCTCTTCCCGCCCCCCCCCTCCCCTCCCCTCTCTCCTCCCTCTCTCCCTCCCCCTCCCCCCTCCCCCCCCCCTCTTCCTCTCCCTCCCCCTCCTCGTCCCGTCGCCCCCCCCCCCCCCCCCCACCCCCCTCCCCCCCCACCCCCCCCCCCCACCCCCCCCTCTCTCCTCTCTCTCTCTCACGTCTCCTCTCCTCCCCCCCCCCCCCCCCCCCCCCCCCCCCCCCCCCCCCCCCCCCCCCCCCTCCCCCCCCTCTCCAACTTCTCCCCTCATCTCTCTCTCTCTCTCCATCTCTCATATGAAACATCGAAATATCTTTTTAACGTCTTGATGTACGTCAGTGTATCCATCTCTTTTCCTCTTTCTGTCTACGTGTGTGTTTGGGGGTAGTGGTGGTAGTGGCACATCACGTAATGAGAGCAGATTTGTTTGTTTGAATCACCTTGTTTACGTAATCATTGATGTAAATTAGGAGATGAAATACAGTTGCTTACATAGTTACAAGGTGGCTTTTTGGTGTCCTGTATTGATCATTATTCGTGAACGTGGTATGATTATTTGTGTTCGCTAGTGCTTTTATTCAGTTGCTTATTTATTGATGTGTGTGACTGTGTGCGCACAGGTGCGTGTATGTGTGCATGTGCGTGTGCGTGTGTGTGTGTGTGTGTGTGTGTGTGTGTATGCGTGCGTGTGTGTCACTCGCACACATGTACACGCCTCTGAGTCGCAATAGTGTTAATGTACTTATTGAGTCACAGAGAGGAATAAAATATTTGTTGAAAACGACATTGTGTTGACCTTTGTCCCCAGCAGGTGTTATGTGCTTAAAGCAGTGAAATTGATGGTCTGCGTGTCATCATGTCATGCACAGCCATGGACGAGAAAGGCATGTCGCAACAGGGCTCTTATTTTATCAGCAGGTGTGCACAGAAACTTAAGGTATGCGACGCCGTATAGTACATTTGTTTTAGCGTTCGTAAGAACGGTAACAAACTACAAGCACTTTGTGACATGACTGTATTGATTATAAAGTAGTTGATGGATGAGTGATGGTCTTGTCTCGTTCTTTGTGCCTTCTGTGTGCATTACTACCGCATACCTCATCCTGTCTTTCCCTCGAACAGGTGAGTCGTTCTGTGCTAATTCTAGAACCTGTAGTAATCGGTGCCGTGTTACGACAGGATTACCCACGGGAGAAATCTGCGCGCAGCTGTTGATGCTATTTTAATGATGCTCGGTAGAGCCTGTTATGATTTTCACACACACTCAGGGCGCCATCCACCAAGTGCTGTTTCTACTTGTTCAGCCACAGTACAGATTGTATACTGGAGACAGTCATTGTGTCTTCCCACCCGCACCCGACCCTGCAGCAACCACCGTCCACGCGAACCTGTTTATAATTGCACACGAACACACCCAGCAGGCATGCAAGTGGATGGTACATGGGAAGAGAGTTCACTACAAAGCAAAGAGTATCGAGAGACACGGAATATAGGGCAGTTCACGGTGGTCAAATAGGATGGTAGCCATGGCACTGAGAAGCTCCTGTTTTGCCTTTTTTGTTTTGTTTGCCTATCTTTAGACCATCTGACAGAGGTGCACTCCACGCTTTCTCCCGTAACACATCTCCACGTCAGCCAGCCTGGAAAGATCCAGGCATCTACAGAGCTCGCCATGAACTATGAAAAGCATGTTCAAAGTCGCACCTGTTGAACTATGAAAAGCATGTTCAAAGTCGCACCTGTTGAATGCGTGCTACTCTTCCGCGTAGATGAAGGAAGCAGGGACGAGAATCCGGAAGTTCCAACTCAGTCACTCCCCAGCGCCTCCCACCATCACCCCCCATTGCCCGCGTAGACATCTTAAGTCCAGCTGGAAGACCACTACCCCCTTCTGGTCAACCAGGACGAAGAAATCCGGCCCTATAGCCGATGTTTCCAGGGAAACCCATTGTCTGTCCGTTCTGTAGGAGATGGGCAAGGCCAAATTATTCTTACCGTGATGTGCCTCTGTGTCGGGGATTCAGCCCCACGACCTCCGCGGTGTCTGTCCATGGCGCTTATCAGTGCCACATGCGCGTTGTTTGAGATTGGTTTGTTTTTATTAACCTCAACTCCCGTCCTGACCTTCCCCCCGGGAGTTTCCCTTCATGATCACGACACGCTCTCGCCCTGTCATTGTCAGAATGTATGGACCCGGGTTAAACCGATGATCTCCAGAGTTTGTAAGGCTTTGGATTTTGCCCTAGTAGTAGTGCGGACTCTTAAGGTGGAATAAAAAGGAAGCGGGCATGGACTGGTGGACACTAAGACAGGTAGGCAAGACGATCGAAGGAAATGACAGAAGTTGTGGTGTGGAAAGCAAAAAAGACATATAGACAGCAAACGTAGGTCAGTAGACAACATGGCCATGAAGGCAATTGTGGTCTGGAAGAGCAGAAGGCGTAAAGGAAACAGGGACTGATGTGTCACGAAAAAAAGGAAGGAAGGAAGACCAGCTTTTTCTGGTCTTTTGCCTATGAATCCATGTCTGCTTTCTTTCTGTCATATGTAGACGAGCAAACGAACACACACACACACACACACACACACACACACACACACACACACACACACACACACACACACACAGAGGCAGAACAGGAATGTGATCAAGGAGACAGCAAAAAGAAGGGAGATGTGCATGACCACAAGGCCAGAACCAGCATTTGATACCCGCGACCCTCTTCGCCAGAAGAAGGGACAGAAGGCAAAAACTGACCGGCAAAAAGGCAGAAGGATTTTGAAAAAGACGAATTTGTGGAGAGACAAACAAGCAAAACGTAGGCAAGGCACTGGCAATTTTGGAAACTGATAGCACACACACACACACACACACACACACACACACACACACACACACACACACACACACAGAGCTCTTTTAAATTTTGTACGAATTCTTATGTTAAGCCCAGCTGGCTTAATCCTGTAATTGCTGTTTCATGATCTTATTTTGTACAGTTGTTTGTTTTTACTTTTGATGTCTTTTTTTTTTTTTTTTTTTTTTTTTTTTTTTTTTTTACAGTTTAATTCTTACTTAAAGTTTCTCCTCATCACACATACACGCACACACGCACACGCACGCACGCTCACACACACACACACACACACACACACACACACACACACACACACACACACACACACCTTGTCTAATATCACATTTAGTGAAAAGACGTTAAATTGAAGAAGAACACAACACACACAAAACATATTCCCCTCCCCCTCACCCACAGCCGTCTCCCCCCCCCCCCACCCCCCTGCACAACATATCCCCCCCCCCCCCCCCCCCCCCCCCCCCCCCCCCCCCCCCCCCCCCCCCCCCCCCCCCCCCCCACACACACACCTCTCTCTCTCTCTCAGATTACGGATGAAATAAAGAAGATCAAAAAGAGATAAAGATCCAAATTTTATGTCCTGGGCAGCGGCATACAAAACAAAAGTATTGCCCTGACGACGACATCCCAAAACAAAACTATCGCAAACTAGGCAGCAGCGGGCGACCATCGAAAGCTTGACCAACCGCTCACAGGTCTGGACTGATCAGGAAGCCACTGAAGAAGGACAGTTCGCTGGCGATGGAAGCGTGTCCGATGCCACCATCGAACATCACCCAACTTGCTGACCCGGCTGCAACCGTAGGACGGCATGTCCAGTGGACATGTACTCGTTCCTGAGGCTGACACTGGTGACTGGTTGCTGGTCCACCACCAGTTTACAGTCGAGGCCCAGGTCCCCATGGGGGGTAACCGTGAAGGCGAAGAAGTAGGTTCCTGTGTGGGCATAGGGCGTCGGAATCAGACTCATAATCACTTTCTGTGGTAACTGTACATTGGGTTTACTCACACCATACAAAAAAAAAACAAAACTTTGAAGTTTCTAACTAAATAGAACAAACTTAAAGAGACTGAAACTACCAACGAAGGACGCAGCACCCACAACCATCGCAAATCCACCCCGGTGATCCCCACCCCGTAGTCCACCCACGCTCTTCCCAGCCCTTTTCCGCGCGCGTACCTCACCAAACTTTGACATTACTGTTAATACCGAAAATTCAGTTGAATTCTATCGTATTGTGTTGTATCGTATATTCAAAAATTACTGTGACAACAGATAATTCTCTCTGTGTCAGCACGGGTGTACTGCCGAAAGGATCGAGCGTCGTCACAAAAACGTTCCACCCATTTCTTGGCAGACTTTTCTTGTTCTGAGAACAGATTTGTTTATATAATCACTGGAATGTTAATTTTACAATAATGTTTTCTTGAACAGCTCTTTTTTTGTAGTAGCGCGCGCGCGCGTGTGTGTGTTTAATGAACTTGCCATATGTTGCACATGGGATTTCGGTGTAGTCTTATCTGAAAAGCTAGCCTTCAGACTCTCTCGCTTCTCAGACGAGTGCATCATCCACCGGGCCACCCCTCCACCCCCAATCCCAGAACTGAACCGTTCCATGCTAAGTAGTAAACCTGCCGCCAGAAAGTACTAGTGCTGTGCATACCAGTAAGAGGCGTGGTGAATATTCCCGTGTGCATGTTGTAGGCGCTTCCTTCGTTGGTCACCACCGAGTTGAACACCACCTGGCTGGTACGATGTAAAGGATGCGCGCGAGACAGCTTGGCGTGAAAGCTCACATTTCTTCCTGCAACACCCACACACACACACACACACACGAGCGCACGCACTCACGCACGCCAGCATGCAAGAATTCACACACACACACACACACACACACACACACACACACACACACACACACACACACAACGCACACGCAAACGCACGCACACACGCTCGCATGTACGCGCGTGTTTACGGGCGCGCAACGACTTAATCAATAGCATCTTACGGCTAGAAATATGTCATGTTTTCCATATTTGCATTCACTTCATTCAAACACTCAGCTAGTTTTCTTCTACTTCTTTTTTCACTCCTTTCTTCTTTTTCTTTTTAATTGAAACAACTTTTACAGTATATATAGGCCACAAAAGATGCCAGGCACTAAAACATATCTTGGCCACGAAAGATAACCCACAAGCCCAACAGGCCAGTTACGTCATAAAAAGGTAGCCCTTCATCGACATGGTGGAAATACAGATGTAAAAAGGAAAGCAACGCACAGAAAGGGAACGAAACTTCCAAGCAGCCAAATTGCCCCCCCCCCCCCCCCCCCAAAAAAAAAAAAAAAAAAAAACCCACACAAACAATATCGAAAAAAAAAAAAAAAATTACGACAAGAAATTGCATGCGCAATATTTCATAATCTGAATATTAAATGAAATAACTCCCTGTGTGAATCCCTATGTCTTTAAGTGTAAATCAGGATCGACTCTTCTTATGATATATGCCTTATCTGCATGTAGTATCTGCAGATCTTTCAGGGCTATCACAAAGTCTGACAGCAACAAACCGTGATACGTCTGTTGCATGATGTCAAGCCCTTCTACGCGCACAGTCTGACAGTCACAAACCTTGAGACATCTGCAGTTTGCCGTACAGGCCGTCCACGCGGCCAGTCAGGTTGTTGGAGACGACGTTCAGCTCGCCTTTGAGGTTCGTGACGCTGTTCTTCACGTTGTTCAGTAGGTCCTCGGTCAGGCGAAGCTCCAGCCTCAGCTGATTGCCGATGGTCTGTAAGGACGTATTGGAGCTCTGCAGCTGGCCGTTCACCAGCTGGTTTTGCTGAGTCAGCGAGGCCATCGTGTTGTTCAGGTCCTTCTTCAGCTGGTTGTTCTCATCTGTCAGTGACAGACGATTGGGTTGTTTCTCTGACAAATAAAAACAAGTGATACAGTCTCTGTCATCTGTTAACCGTGAAGTAAAGGGTGAGTGAGTGTGCAGTGAGTAGTTATATTGATCGTGATCTTAGGTAGTTGAACAGGTTAATTAATTTGTTGGCTAGTTAGTATACAAGCCTGTTCCGGAATGTGTTTTCTATCGCAATTATAGCTACCTTTGCTCAGTTTCTGTATCAAACAAATAGATCACATAATCAAATGTTTGATTTTAAGCGCACATCAGAATAACGATCAGGTTATCGATCGTCTGCATTACAGGTGCCTCAGGCGCACCGTTTCACACTCATGTTTTGGCACTTTCTGATTGAACTGGTAAATTGATTGACGGAGCAAGATGCCACCAGCAGAATCTGCCCCATGAAAATGGCGGAGTCGCTATCGCTGAACACAAGCTCTGACACAGATGACCTCCCTTGCGTAATGCGACTTGGCAGGTTGCTCCTTTATTTACTTGCTGGTTGACTGGTTGCTCAGGTAATACGGATACTTGATGAGTTAGTTAAGCTATTTCATAGTGAAAAATTCTGTACTAGTGACCTATCCTTCCAGCCCCTGTTCACACTGTTGTTCGAGGCCTGAGTAGGCCTATATTCATGTTACGAAGTTTCATGTGAAGAATTCATACGTCGCAACTGAAAATGAGTCCAATCGTTTCTCTCGGTCAGCAAGTTTCGTTAACACGTTTGTCTTATGAATTTTTGACAGGGATAGTAGCAGTTGTAGTAATTGCAGAAGCAAAAACAACAATGTCAACAACAGAAAGAGATTAGTATGTCACAGCAACACTAACAACAGTAGCAATAGCAACAAGAACAGCAGTGGTCATGATTTCAGCAGCAGCAGTAGTATGTTAATCAGTGGTAGCAGTAGCAGCAACAATAACTACGGAAACAGCGACAGCAACGGTAACTGTCACTGGCGCTGTAATAGTGACTGCGACAATTTCATCAGAAATGGCAGGCAAGTCAGATGTTGCAGGAGCAACAAAAACTGCAGCAGCAGCAACAACGATGGTAGTTGTCATAGTAATTGTAGCAGTAACAACAGCAATAGCAGGCTAGTCAGTGGTAGCGGCAGCAGCAGCGGCAGCAACACCAACAAAACCAATAGCAACAACAGTAGTACAGTTGTAGCGGTGGTGATAATGGAGGTAGTAGCAATGCCTGGTTCAACAGCAGTAGCAGTGATTGAAGTAATGAGAGCCAGCAACACAACTACAACACTCACTTGTTAGAACAGTCAGGGTGTGGTTCAGCTCGGCCTTCAGTTTGTTGTTTCTCTTCCTTCAGGGCGTCTCCCTTGGCCTCCAGCAGCAGCAAGCGGGCATCGGTGCCTGTCACCACTGTGCTGGCAATCTGCGCGGAATAGTTGCTCGGCAGGCAGGCCCCCGCAGACACACGACAGCTGTAATTGCCCCCCTTGAAAGGGTTAGGCACCAGCAAGTAGAAGGTTCCGTGGTCGCTGTATGTGCTCCCGACTTCTCCCGAAGGCGTCTGAAGATACAAAAAGGGCGAAATAAGAACCTCGCTTTTGGGAACAATGTGTCCTTAAGGGCCTCCAGCTGACAGGACACGTTAATTACACAATCCAGCCTTAGTATCTGCTAGGATGAATATCTCATCATTTACAACGAATGATCCTGAGAGCCAGGTGTGATGAAATAGCGATTCACAGTCAAATGCTGTGAGTTCCAATCCTGTTGGAGTCCAACTCTAAAAAGTACCTAACAACTACATAAATAAATTTTTAAAAAGTCAATTTTTGCTGCCCATTTTGGTGTGTTGTCGTTCTGAGGGTGTCGGTGTAGCGTTACACGGGCTCCTTCCATTCTGCTCTCTCCACCCTCGTGCGATCCCCCCCCCCCCCCCCCCCCCCCCCCCCCCCCCCCCCCCCCCCCCCCCCCCCCCCGTCTGTCAAATTACCTTCAGTGGACGTGGACGTTTTAAACTGAACTAATCTTTGAAGATCTTGCCGACATACACAAGTTGCAAAAAGAAGTGTCGTTCTTGTGCTCTTGGGTACGTTTTGTCATACTATCATACTAACGGTATATGAAACTCTTCTTACTCACTTCAAGGGGCACTTTGCTTGCCTCAGGGCTGACTCGTCAGAGTATTGGTGAGGCCTGCGATCCATATTCAAGTTTGCTTTGTTGTGTCTTTGTTGGTGCTCCCATACTGGACGGTCCAGGGGTCACCTAGTATGTCCACCCTCACAAGCCATACCGCTTTTGATGATTGCGTCTGGGGCTGCTTTTAATCACGTTGTCACGCATACAGCCACTCTCCGTCTATTTCGGAGGATGTGAAAATTTTTTTGTTGGAAGACTGAGGAAACGTGTGCCTGGAATTTACCATCCTGATATTGCCATGGGTAGCAATTATCTTTTGTTATAGGCCTCGGGGTCCATTTTGCCTTAAAAAATGATAGAGCTTTAGGCCTAGACCAGAAATACAAGCGTGAGCTTGGATTCCCGACTATTCTTTACAGTTTTATCATGGTGTCAGTGCATGCAGACTAGCCCGTTAACTCTACACCACACCTGCTAAGCCTTAAAACCGTAGCGCGCAGGGTTTAAAGCTAGGCAAATAACAAAAAAAAATTGGAAGGGGGTTTCATGGACGAAACTTAACAGATAACTGACTTACGCATAGTTAACCCAACACGCTGGACAGGCTTCTTTCAAAACAGAGGCTTCCTGAGAGTGAGTGCAGGAGTCGTTAGCTCGTATTCATTTCATGTCATTGTGACGCATCACTGAAGAAAACAATACTGACTCGTTGTGGCTGTCACTTCAGTACTAAGACTGAAAGGTTACGTTTTAAGTGACTGATTTCCTCAGTAATATAACACCATCACCATTATGCACAGACTGCACACGCCAGGTTGCCTTTTATCCATGTTACAAATGAAAGAGTAGGGGTTACCCCTTTCGCCCATTCATTGTCATCTTTCATTGTTCTGGGTTTTGCTGGTCGTCTTTTTTCCGTAAGTAAAAATTAAGCAAAACGGGGAAGGGTGAAACGAAAACCATCCGAAGAATGTTAGACAGATAGGTGTGTTTCCTTACTTTCCAGATAACGGTGACAGGGGGCTGACCCAAGGAAGACAGGCGGCCACAGGCCAGTTGCACGTGGAACTGGTCAGTGCTGTTATCATACACCGCATGGTCTGTCATGGTTATTGTCAGCTGCTCCTGACTAGGAGGTTCTGAAAAAAAAAATCATCATGCGAAATCAATGTGATGTGATGCGCATGCGATGTAACATTGTATATCACAAGAAATTTCCGGCAGAACTTATTTTTCAGACACAAATCACCATGCCTAGCATCGAAATCTCAGGTATAGGTTGCTTAGGATCAACTGATGATATCCTGACAATGTATCTTGCAACATGCCCATGCCAGTTCATGGTGAGCAAGTCAAAATATGGTCATACCATGGTCATCTGTTACGCATTTCTTCTTTCGTAATATAGTCTTTGTACATGAAGTTCAAGCCCTTGTGGAGACATCTCATCTCTAGGGTCTGGATATGTCTTTAGAGACCAGCACAGAATCTGCAAGTTTCATTAGTGTACAGAATATAGAGACGACAAAGATGTGGAGAGGACAGGATCAGCATCTTCTCCATTCACTAACTGGAATTCCATTAGGCATATGAAGGCATTCATCGCCTTCTATTCGTCTGATTGGTTCTACGTCTGCCTGCTGTTCACGGACTGTCTGTTCACCACACTTCGCCGCTGATAATGTTAAATTGTCATTTTTTAACCAAAAAACATGGTCGTTCACCCCGCGTGTGAAAGCTGTGTGCAGGCAATAAGTCGACCTCGCTGAAAAGTGGACATCATCGAGCTGGTTCATGGTTGTCTGAGAGAGCAATTCAGCCTGTTGAACAGTTCTCTGCCTTGGATGCGGTTAGAAATCTTCCTAAACGAACGGGACAATGTCAGGGAAAAAAAAAAAAAAAGGCGGAGCCAGACACTAATCCTTTGTGTACTGTATCTTTAAGATGACTAGTGAATCACTGAACGCTGATGCTAGATGTGATGGAGGTGTTCTTACCACGTCAGAGGATTCTTACCTTTGGTAACGTGGCTGTTCTAATCAAGACATCCCGCTGGATGAATACAAGGCAGACTTTACTGACACTTTGAATTTTGACATGTCCATTTTTTTGTTTTGCATCATAATGTGTAGAGTGGCCCGAATTCTGCCCCGTTGCCAGCGCTGCTGTCATCGCTTGTGGGTTGTGAACAGTTCTTATTTGAGTATCGAGTTTGCTTCTCTGGGATGCCAGGGTGTCTTTCAGTCTGGAATGCATCTTCGGCTTCTGGAAATTCTGTGCTGATAGGGCCTGTTCCTCTTTTCAGTGACTCCTGATGCGTGCTTATATATAACGGTAAGTTTTAAGTTGTAATCTAGCAACTAAATAGTGATATTTAACTACTGAAATGGGAATTTGCTTTCCATTCTTCAGTGCTGTTTGCTAATATAGCATTTCGTGCGATTTTTTTTTCAATACAAGACATTGAAACTAGGTGTCGTGTCTATGTCACCAGCCGCCGTGGCGAAGTGGTTAGCGTCGCGGACTCCGGCTGGGAGGTCGTGGGTTCGAATCCCATCAGAAATCATGTCCGACCAGCTCCTACCCAGAGTTGAGTTTGCTGCGGACTCGTTGGGAAGACTGGGACCACACAGTCGAGTTTCATCCACTTAATGGATGCGTTTCTGAGAGTGTTGCTCAAATTTCCTGACCAACACTGCAGGTGTCTGTATCTCTCGGGCCTGGTTGACGCGGGATATATTATGAGAAGGAAGCGTAGAGTACAGCCCTGTCATGTAGTCTCAGACCGAAATGGAAATCCGTAGCATCATCATAATCATCCTCATTCTCATCGATCAGCATTAAAAAAAAAAAAAAAAAAAAAAGTCTCAAGTTCTGTGGCCCTTCATGCCCTGCTCTCATGGTGACCTCAGTTTCGATGTCCTCTCCACGTCTGTGGCCTTGGTTTGGTTCCGTCGGGGTCACCGGTATCGGCGAGTCCATGGGGGCTGTCGTTGGACGGACGTGGTGGCGCCCTCCGGAGGGAGAGCTCACTCACGCCGGCTCCGGGCTTAGTAGGTGGTGTCCTGCGTATGTTAGATCAGAACAGGCGCCACTGAACACCACTGAAGTGACTCGGCAGCGGTGCAGTGTCTCCTCCGGTGGTTGCCTCTTGACGACTTGACATTGACTGCTGCCTGTGGATTGCCCGGTGCCGGGGCTGCGGCGGGGCCGACTGTGCTGTAACTGTGGACGGGGTGTCGGAATGAGCGCGGCGTGCGAGCACTGCCTCTGAGGTGGCGCAGAGGTTGGGACAAAAAAAAAAAAAAAAAAAAAAAAAAAAAAAAAAAGGTGTCGTGTCTATGTCTATCCCTGTACGTATTTGACATAGTGCTGCACATAGATAAAATGTTCATTTTAATATAGCTCCGCCGACCATACAATATTCTACCGTGGCATATAACTTCAAGATCATGCTGTATGCTATACGCATTCATCTAGCACATGTGCAGACAAGAGGTACACCGATCAGCATTGGTCCAAGAGAGGGGGGTATGCATGGTCTGTCTGCCTCTTGGCTGTATTTGTGCCAGATGATGGGTACCACAAACAATATCGGATTAGAGCTTTGTACCAATGGAGGAAGTTAAAGCAGCCTTGTTACAAATGTCACGCATACACCGACAGGTGCAAAAAGTTTTCAAGCTTTCAAAACATTGGATTCTCTTGATATGAGAGTGCATCGGTTTGCGCGTACATGCGCACGTGTATGTATCTGTGTGTGTGTGTGTGTGTGTGTGTGTGTGTGTGTGTGTGTGTGTGTGTGTGTGTGTGTGTGTGTGTGTGTGTGTGTGTGTGTGTGTGTGTGTGTGTGTGTGTGTGTGTGTGTGTGTGTGTGCGCGCGCGCGCGGTGCACCGACAAGTGTACGAGAGAGAGAAGAGAGAGAGAGAGAGAGAGAGAGAGAGAGAGAGAGAGAGAGAGAGAGAGTGAGTGTGTGTGTGTGTGTGTGTGTGTGTGTGTGTGTGTGTGTGTGTGTGTGTGTGTGTGTGTGTGTGTGTGTGTGTGTGTGTGTGTGTGTGTGTGTGTGTGTGATCTAAAAAAGTAATCTTTCATCTTCTACCAATCAGTTTTCTTTTCAACGCAAAAGAAAAATAAGGCAAAGGGCAAGATGCTTGGAAGAGAGACATGCGTATGCCATTTTTGAAAGTTCTGTGGAGGCTATGAATGTGAACACATTCCAGGAGACATTCCTTCAGGATCGTATTTGCGCGCGAAGAAAACCATCCCAGCAAACGAACAAACTGGGTCTCCACTGATGACCACAATTACGCGCAAAACAACAACAAATCATTAAGCCATGAAAGACCATGGGAAGGAAGCAAATAAACACAACAAGGATACAGAAAAAAAAACAGGGTGAAACCGGGAAGGGGGGGGGGGGGGGGGGGGGGGGGGGGGGGGGGGGGGGGGGGGGGGAAGCATGTTAAGCATGTGCATCAACTGAAATATGCGGGCCTAAGCAATCAAACATTAGGAGACAGCAGTCATTACCCGACATAAACAAACAAACAATTAACACAGATGCGATGGACTCCCTTCAGCAAAAACATTGCACGCGCGCTTTTTCGTTGCCTCTCACGAATGTGTACCCCGTCCCACAATCTTTTATCTCTTTTGAAATTTGTCTTCCACTGGAGTGATCAAGGCGTCTTTATGTGCAAACCTCAACAACAGAACTATGTGACCAAAGGCATATGTGCGTGCCGAATTTTGGACAGTAGTCTAAAAGAGGTTAAGTAATGCTGATTTCCCTTCTGTACACGAAGTCTCCACCAGTGACGGATACCAAGAAACACGTGACATTCTAGGTCACTTTGAATTAGGTTAGTCATAGGTTTATCGGGAAACGCAAAAATGCTTTAGCATCCGCGCGTGCGCGCACACGTGTACACACACACACACACACACACACACACACACACACACACACACACACACACACACACACACACACACACACACGACCCACCATATGTCAAAATATTATGTAAATTCTCGTTTGGAAAATCAATATAAGGACCATCTTCAAATTTTTGCAGATGGTTCAGTGTTAGATGACCATAGAATAGGAGCAGCTTTTATAATACCCAAAATTAAAAGTAGAGAAATTATATCATCTCGGCATACACTTGTCAATTTTCACAGCAGATTACTTGCTATTCTAAATGTCCCTAAAGTATGCTCTAAATTCTTCCCTAGAAAATTGTCCATTTTCATTGTGCAGTGATTCAAAATCAGCCCTTTCTGCCTTACAGTCTGTAAATCCAAAGATTCGTTATAAGACTAACACAGAAATTAATTACGTGACACATCTATCGATGAAAAGAAATATCGTGACTTTCTGTTGGGTGCCCTCACATAGTGGGATCTCAAACAAATGAGAAAGTTGATCAAGCTGCTCGGAGAGCAGCTCGCAATATTGAAGGCACGACTGCACTGAACATTCCGTTAGACCTATCAGAATGTTATACTTTGATCAATAAAGCATCCTTTAACAGTTTCAAACGGTTATTGAAAGACACAGACAGTCAATATTATTACAATTGTATACAACCAAATCCTGACATTCACCCCAAGACTCAATTAGACAAATTCGAAAGCCCAATATCTACAGAGGTAGTAATCTTAATTCAAAGGATGCATTTAAATTCACTTCGAACCAAATACAGCAAAAATGTTTAATGCGTATGTGGGGAAATTCTTAGTGTAAATCACCTATTACTAGATTGCCCAAAAGCGAAGAATACAGTGCACAAGGCTGGTATTAATATTTCACATGATAGATCGACATCACTGACATTACCTAAAATGTTGGATAATTATGCTTTTTTCTTTGTTCGTTGTGCCCACATTTATTATGCAGTCCAGTAGGAATTTATCTTTAACTTTCAACAACCCCTCATATACAAAAAGAAATTACACACACACACACACACACACACACACACACACACACACACACACACACACACACACACACACGCATACACATACACAGACGCGCGCGCGCGAGCGAGCGCATAGGTCTGTGTGTCATTCATGACTGTGTAATGGTGTGTGTGAGTGAGTGAGTGAGTGAGTGTGTGTGTGTGTGTGTGTGTGTGTGTGTGTGTGTGTGTGTGTGTGTGTGTGTGTGTGTGTGTGCGTGCATGCGTGTGCGTGCGTGCGTGCGCCCGCGCACACACACACGTATGCGCTCGCTCGCGCGCGCGCGCGCGTGTGTTAATGTGTGTGCGTGCGTGTGCGTTTTTATGATTATTATCATTATTAAATTACGTTGAGCTTATTACTATCAACATAGAGGTGCAGCACGAACATTCACAAAACACATATATATTGGTACGTAAAGGCGCGTGCGCGCGCCGATACACACACACACACAAACACGGACATGGACACACACACACACACACACACACACACACACACACACACACACACACACACACACACACGCGAACCAAATCTACCTCCCACAACCAGGTCAGCCGACTGACGCACGGTGAAGAACTCGCCGCCTTTGTGCGTGCCCACCTCAATGATGTACTCCCCAGCGTCCTTGTGGCTGATCTTGCTCAGCTCAAGGCTGCCGTTGCCCAGGTGCCTCACTCGGTTCTGGAAAGCGCCCACGGGGATGAACTGCCCGTACAGGTAGTTGGCCATGAGGTCGGGGGGGCGAGCCTGTCCGGGGGGAGCGTAGAGCCATTTGATGTCCTCCACCTGTTCCCCGGCGTCCAGGTTGAAGGTCCAGGGGAAGGTGGCGTCGCTACCGTCACACGCCACGATCTGACCCTGACCCCGGTACTGGTGCGTCCATTGCAGAGCTGAGGGGCCTGCAGAGTTTTGTGAGGTTGAGCACGTGTGTGTGTGTGTGTGTGTGTGTGTGTGTGTGTGTGTGTGTGTGTGTGTGTGTGTGTGTGTGTGTCTATGTGTGTGTGTGTGTGTGTGTGTGTGTGTGTGTGTGTGTGTGTGTGTGTGTGTGTGTGTGTGTGTGTGTGTGTGAGCGTGTGCGCTCGCGCACGCCTGAGCGTTTAGTTTTGACGCCAAAGGGTTCGGGAGTTTCAAAGAATAAGACGCATATAATAAATGACGATTTCATTTTTGTGTTTTATTCAGTGTAGCGGACTCCGAAGGCTTCAGAGTAAATGACAACTACACCTATTGCAGAGCGGAGAAATCCGGAGAGTTTAAAACACTTTCACGCCGTTTTTCTTGTGGATCCTAGCGACGATCATCTATGAATTGGTGGCTGTTACAGACGGAGAGATACACACGTAACATGACAAGTGTGTATACTGCAGAATAGAGGAGCCTGGGGAATGTAATGCAATTTCATATTAAAAAAATAAAACAACAACAACAACATTAATTTCCCGTTCTGGTCTCCAGGTGTTTAGGAGCTGTGTAAACCAACATGCACGTGTTCCGTTACAACCACCACATTCATTGCAATGCGGAGAAGACGGTTTTAGTTCCGTACAGGTTTGTTGTTGTTTGTTTGCTTCTTAGGAGTTTTTGTTCAGATTTGGCCCGGAGCTCCCATATCTTGAATCAAGAATAAAAGGAAAAATATACATTCTTTTGATCTCTTTGATTTATATATGCATGTATACACACACACACACACACACACACACACACACACACACACACACACACACACACACACACACACACACACACACACACACACACACACACACACACACACACACACACACACACATTACCAGTAAATATAATTATAGAAGACAAACACTTGATGACTGCATACAGAAAGGAACAGATCATCGCACTATCCTTCCAATCATTATTGATCTACCTCAACAGGCACACCTCGCTCTACTACTCTGAACAGCCCGTAGAAATTCACAACAGTCTTGGTTTTCAAGAACTTTCTTGAAATAAACTTTTTTTTTTTTTCGAAGATCATTAAATTTTGGATACTCGATTACAAATTGAACTTGTCTCAGTTATACCCATTTCACAACATACACCCATTTCACAACAATAATAAATACGTGATTCAAGTGGAACATTATAATGCCTTCCAACTTCACAGGTAATTAGTGTAATTCACAAGTACACACACAAAACTCGTGTTTTGAATCATCCAGTCAACATCGTCATCAACACACATGCATACATGCGCGCGCGCGCACACACGCACACACACACACACACACACACACACACACACACACACACACACACACACTCTCTCTCTCTCTCTCTCTCTCTCTCTCTCTCTCTCTCAGAGTCAGTACCTTCACAGCTTACAAGAAGCAGCAGTAGACCAAAGCGCAAAGACACCATCACTAAGACAGTCACAACGACGATGACCGCAGCTCTGACCTCGCTCGTCCACTAAGATAGTCGCCTTCCCTTCTCCTCTCTCCGCCTCCCCCCTTTCTCACTTCCTGTGACGCCCATACTTGGTCATCTTCTGCGCCAGTGAGCATGGTATGCATAGGCCGGAACACGGCAGGGGGAGGGGGAGGGGGCCAGGGGGGGGGGGGGGGGGTCTGTTTAATGTGACCGTTGACCTCAGTGTGACTGGATAATAGGAGATAGAGCATCTCTCGTTATCAGTGTCCAGTAGAACACGATGCTCGATCTTCTACTCCCTCCATCCATCTCTCTCTCTCTCTCTCTCTCTCTCTCTCTCTCTCTCTCTCTCTTCTCTCACGTGCGCGCGCGCACGCGCAAGTTTATTTTATATCTGAGGGGAAAAGTGGGTGATGCGAAGGGATTACAAGTAGAGAAGGGATAAAAAACGGAGAGATAAGGGCACAGGACGGGGGCGGGTGGGGGTGATGTTGAGGGCGGGACTATACAGGGAGTTCCTCGTCGTGAGGTACGACACAGACATCTACATTTCGCTTCACAACATACACACTTACTCCCACGCCACCCAGAATTGCTCCCATTTTTTCGCAGCTACTGGTTCCAAGCAGTCAGTCACTTACTGTCGCCACCCGTCCTACCCACACCGCGCCCGACGAGCGAAGATTTTTCTTTTTTTCTTTTATTTGTAGTTCGTTCGGTTTGATGATAAGGGTAGAACGTTCTCCAGCTTTTCAAAAAAACAAAAAGTAAAGAGAAACACTGATTACATTGCGGACTTTTCATACACCAATTTACACTGCGACTTCTCTCTCTCTCTCTCTCTCTCTCTCTCTCTCTCTCTCCGTCTCTCTAGAGGTTTCACCTTGCGGTGGAATTTTGCCTGTGCGATCGTTTTTAATCCCTCAGTTAAGGTAACCACGTTCAGTGATGAATTCTTTTACTCAAATTGAAGCTTTGGGTGGTCAGAACTAATAGGGCCTACAGTACAGGGCCACTTTTCCTCCCAGCTTTTTAAACATTCTACTAATACTAATCATTTCATAAACTCAGAATCCGAGTAGTTCGTTTGGAAACGCCAACAATGTCCGATATTTTTTTTTTTTTTTTCTTTTGATCTTAATTGAAAATATTGATATTTGTGTGAAGCACGTACACTGCTTTTGCCATGAGGCAAATTGCGTTGCAGTAATCAATATTTGCCCGCACAGTCATCACCATTAGGCCTACTCGTCACACATTTGCTCTCGCATTCCTGTTGTGTTGCATCAAGCATGTCTCACAGAGACAGTCAATACAAACGAATGTATGTATGTATTCCTTGTTTATAACTATGCTTACGTCAAAGGATTAATAATTGTCTCTTATAAGGGGGGTGGGGGAGGGGGGGGGGGGGGGGGCTTTTGATAACTAGTTTCGCTAGAAGTAAAGCTTGCCATACCTGAAGTATTTCACTACATAGGCCCTGTCTAATCCTACCGAGGATTTTGCATATAAATAATGATTGTGCACACTAATCCTAGTGTGTCAAATCATTGAAATAATGCCATAGTCATCCAGTTTCATCAGTAGTCCTCGCTCTTGAGCATCTCGAACAAAGATGACATTATAGCCTATGCGAAGAAGTCAGCAACAGAATTAGTCATCGAGCACATCATAAGCATTTGCTTGTTGTTGCTTCAGTTCAATAGTTTGTTTGTGTGACCTGCACATCTGTTCAATAAAGAAATGCTTTTTGAAAAAAAAAAAAAAAAGAAGAACTAGGCTGGAGAGCCAATGAGCTACATAACGATCTGTTTACTGTTGTCAAGGGAACCGGAAAGATGAAATGGTTTGGGAACGTTTCAAGAACGACCGGCCCGGTGCAAGTCGTTCCGCAGCGCTTAGTGTCAGGGTGTCAAAGAAGAGACATACAGAGAAGATGACAGGTGTGGACAGTCAAGTCCTTAGGCACCTGTCAGACGGTCGCAGAGAACCGCAACAGACTTCCGAAGACCTCAACTGCCCTCTCCAACCTTTACGGGAGCTGCGACAAAGTCCTGTTCACCACATAAAGTAAAGAAAACGAGCAAACAAACAAACAATCTTCGTTCTCCGCCATCAGTCGCTCCATTTTGAAATTTTGAAAAAAAAAAAAAAGAAAGAAAAAAAAAAAAAGAAGAAAAAAAAAAAAAAAAGGAAAGTAAGAACGGACTCACCACATAAAGTAAAGTAAAGAAAACGAGCAAACAAACAAAAATACAGAAAAAAAAAAAGAAAAAAAGAAAAGAAAAGTAAGAACGGACGAGGACCACCAGGCTTACAAAGAATGTGGGGAACGAGGCCGAGTAATGATAGGCAATAATCATCAGCTGGTCAGGAAGAGTGGTTGCATCCCCTTTTTACAACTACCACGCCTTCCTCAACAGCCTGCCAACTCTGTCAGGGGACTTCACTCTTTCCACAAACTCTCACACTCACACCGGAAATCAGCAGTTCTGCGCTTGATTATGTTGGCGAACGATTTAGCACAATAGTAACAACATATTATAAGAAGAGGTTGACTAAATTGTTTTATGAAAACAGTACACAGGTGAAGAGACGAACAGTTGGGTTTTGTGTGAAGAGTTTCGTGTCGACGAAACATCACACTGAGGCCTCAGACAAAGGTAAGCTACTTACCAGAAGTCGATATAGCGCAGGCTGCAGACGACAAAATCTGAAAATGATGGTTCACTGCTTGGAAGCTGTAAGATTTTATTTATTCAATATTTCTAACAATTGTCTTTGCATGATGAGTCGAGTGTTCGACGCATGATTGATGCTGGCGATTTATGCAATTCAATTTTTTTTCCATAAATATTTACGTCAAGTTAATGTGATCAGATCAATACATCAGCATGGCTTGTTGACTCTGTGACTGGAGAATCAGAGACTGCATGAAAAAAAAAACAACAACAACAACAACAGCAACCCCCCCCCCCCCCCCCA
>JADBJO010000170.1:185000-187500 GCA_016801955.1 Conus betulinus
GGATTTGTGGCCTAGCTTCTTATAGAGAGGTTCCACTGTGTGGTTCATCCCATGACCAATGAATTGTAGGAATGGGAGGGGGGGGGGGGGGGGGGGAGGAAGGGGGTAGGAGTAGGGGGTGTGCAATGGACAGTGTCCTCAGTCCTATGCAGCAGTGTTGTGCTTGTCGGAGTGTCTCTTACACTACAGCCTGTCATTCGGCAGCGAGGGGCATGCGTGGCAGTGCTTGACTCTTTGAGTATCCTGGTGAAAGGTGGATCCTTTCATATTGTTTCGTAAAATTGTGCAACTTTTAGATGATTTGTAGATGGTCTATTTGTGTATTTAATTTTCTTTATATGTGGTATTCATTTGAAGGCACTCAGCAGGTCTGTATATGTGTTTGACCAGGAGGAGTGAATATAAGAGTGTGTACACACACGTGTGTGTGTGTGTGTGTGTGTGTGTGTGTGTGTGTGTGTGTGTGTGTGTGAGAGAGAGAGAGAGAGAGAGAGAGAGAGAGTACAGCCATCAGTTAATCTGACAAAAAATTGGTTTCAGTCAGTGTGTGTGCATGCGCGAGCGCACGCGTGTTTTGGACATGTCAGAAAACTTACATGTTTCTCTCTTTGTGTTGGTTTGTTTCAGTGTCGCCTCACACAAGCTGTAACCATCATCACCCATCCCACTATTTATCTTTAGGAGAAATGAAATTAGAGTCTTTAATCCTCTGTACTTCACATTCCTGAAGACTTGTCTGTTTGTTGGAAATGATCTTGACTTGGGTATTTGAAACTTGAATACGCTATTCCCACATTCTGGAACTAATTTATTGATTCTGTTTTATACTGGAAGTTGTCTGAACCTGTGTATTTAAGAAACAGTTTCAGTGCTGAAATGTAAGGGACTGGATAGTTGAAATGATATTTGGTAGCTGATGAATATAAAACTTGGGAACCACAACTGACAGAATATATGCAGTCATCAGAAGCTAAAGAAATTAAACAATGTATGATCAAGTATGGTGAGAAAGAAATCTAGTGAAGGAGCAGAGGAAGTTTTTTGAGTATCACCAACTTAGAACATGAACAGGAACTACAAAGAACAACAGTAACACCAGAGGCAAAGAGAAGTCGAGGAAAACAAGAAAGGAGAAACTGCTACAGATTTGTATATAAAGAACATTCGCAAAACTATGAAGTAAGGGAAGGAAAATGAAGTAGAAAATTAATTCAGGAAAATGAGCCAGAGAGTTAATGCTTCTTGATGCTGACAAACCTGTCTGTATAAATGCCCTTGCTCCTTCCTCCTCATTCTTCCCTGCCCTAGCAGAGATAAACCCTCTGACAAAATGGATGCAGCAGAGCCACTGGAGACAGATGCTTTGCTTGTAGAATTCATGGACCCTGCTGCCCCCTCCTACCGCACTGTGCATCTCATGGAGGATGATGGCATCACAGGGAGCGCGCTTGGCAACAATGGCCGGGTTGAAGGTCGACAGCGACTGAGGCACACCATATCTGACGATGATGAGATGCTGGACATTGCCATGGATGGCCGAGATGCTCAGGGCATCACGGAACTGCCGGACAAGTCCCACGGTGAGTTGAGAGAGCGGCTGTTGTGTGCATGGATGTATATCAGCTCTGAGATTTTTTAGTTGGTAAACAAGTGAGATGAGAGGTTGCTATATCCCTTAAGTGGTCTGACCAGTTCTCTTAACTCATATTTGTGCATATTTAATGGCTGAGCTGCATGAACATGAAATATTCACTTATTGGGCACTGACTGCAGAGCAGATTGTGAAGGAGGGAAAAAGGAACATGAGAGAGTGAAGTAGAGTACAGAAGAAATAAATCCAGTGAGATGAATCAGTACTGTGTAGGCCATGACTGGGGAGTAATCAGGTCATAAAGTAAACATGTTGGGTGAATATTAATGCTTTTTTTATTTACATTTTGTCTGAAAAAATTCTGCTTTTCCCATGAAAATAAAGGTGATGGTCTGTCTTGTGATCAAACAACCGGGCTGCCCATGACATGCAAATGTGTGTCATTCATGCACTGAAATGCTACATTATTCCCTAATATCGTGTTTCATCCATGGATGTCATATTCTAGAGTTGTCCTGAAGATGGGTTCTGCCTGTGTGATTCTGATGATTGCATCTGCTTCTGGGTTGCTACTCATATGCACCATGAGACAAGCATTCCTGAACCACCCATAATCAAGATAGCTTCATGTCATCACTGAGTTCTAGGAGGATCTTTCTGATTCTGAAGTGAGAGATATTGTGCAAACCTACTAATAATCATTTGACATTCTTCTGGCACACATTGACAAGTGAATGCGTAGATGATACTCTGAAAACTAACACCACAGTTAACAAACAGCATACTGATTGTCATGTTTAAGGTCAGCCTTTGAGTGTTACACAGACGAAGATTTGGAGGATTTTTTTTTTTTTCAGTTTTTGTCTTACCTCTGTGATTTGAATTTGTTTTTGAGAGAAGATTGACTGT
>JADBJO010000170.1:192500-197500 GCA_016801955.1 Conus betulinus
AGTATTCATTATTATTATTATTATTATTATGCGTGTCTACTTTTTTTCCTTTTGCCTTTGTCTTCATGTTTTTGCTTTTTTAACAGAGCAAAAGATTGTCTTTCTGTCTTCATGTTTATGCTTTGGGGCATACTTCAAGAAAGAAAAGGGGGGGGGGGGGGTGTCATTTGAAAGAGCCTGTACCTTACTGTATGTAATTTAAAGATTAGATTTCTAAAATATTTTAGGGTAGAAGGCAATCGTTCTTATCAGCACAGAGGACTCAGAGCTGAGCTTCAGTTGTGACAGGAATCAAAGAATTAGCTGCATGCAGGTTTAGTGTCGTGTCCACACCCACCCAAGCTGATACGGCAGACGGGGATCTCCATTTGAGGAAAGTGGTGGTGGTGGAGAAGGGGGTGGGGGAATGGGGAGGAGAGAGTGGGAAGGGGAGAGATACTGCACGAAAACAACCAGAACGACAATACACAAAGACAGGCAGCTGAATACAGCAATGTTCATGCTGGACCCAAGCATGATCAGAGTCGCAGCGTCTGTCCGCGAACGTGTTTATCTCTACTACCACAGAGGCAGCCACGCCATTTGAACCAAGCAGAAATTGACGAGGTCTGCCTAGGTCAGCCTATTTGCGAGCAGTTCTCAAGCTATAAACACATTACCTCGTCGACCAGAACAAAAACCGGGCGCTTCCGTTCATCACAGGGACATTCCGAAGCTGCAGACAATAAGTTCGGTTTGGCCAGCCTGTCTTGAAGGGGGTACACGGGTTGGCCATTACCTTCTGTTTCCCTGCAGCTGTTTCAGATGACGAATGTGAAAGACCTTCCATGTCGGTCCGTTTATCACGTGCGTCGTTCACCCCCACTGTGCACAGACGTAGAGGATCATATGACAGACAGGCAACAGAGAGGAAAGAGAAGGGGGATGGGTGGTCAGGGGGTGTTGAAGGTTGGAGGAGTGGAGGTTGGGTAAGGGAAAGAGAGATTGGAAGTGGGGGAAATAGGGAAAGGGAGGGGGTGGGAGGGAGAGCGCAAGGGTGTCACCTGTGTCAACGTTATTAATCCTAGCTTAAATTAGAGTGATCAGACAGGGTGCGTGTGTGTGTGGTGTGTGATGTGGGCTGGTGTCGGGTAGCCCACCACAGTTGACAGTTGGCACTGACACTGACACAAGTCCACCCTGTCTCCCAGTGTGGTTCTGTCCCTGGTTTATCGTGCTGTAACTTGCAGGGGCCTGTCATCAAATACACTTACTCTCTGTTAAAAGGCTCAGTGTGCACGTGTGTGTGTGTGTGTGTGTGTGTGTGTGTGTGTGTGTGTGTGTGTGTGTGTGTGTGTGTGTGTGTGCGCGCACGCACACGTGCTCCGTACGCATGTTATTTTCATTGTTGTGGTAGTATTTCTTTCCATGATGTACACTATGCACCTGAAGAGGTTGCAGATTAAATCTATGTTTGAAGCTCTCTGTCTCTGTCGGTCTGTCTGTCTTTTTCTCTGTGCACATGCTTCTGTGTGTGTGTGTGTGTGTGTGTGTGTGTGTGTGTGTGTGTGTGTGAAAGAGAGAGAGAGAGAGAGAGAGAGAGAGAGAGAGAGAGAGAGAGAGAGAGATTTTGAATATTCTGCATGTATATGTATGTTGGTCTTGAGTTTGACTTTTCATTGGAATGTCAAAAAAAAAGGGTGTATCTGTGTGTCTCCCAGAGAGAGAGACAGAGACAGAGACAGACAGACAGACAGACAGACAGAGACAGAGAAAGAATGTATGCATGTATGTATGTTTTGATATATGTGTAACTGCATGTATGTGAGTTAATGTATGGTTAGGCAAGAGTGATTTGTGATGTGTGTATATCTATGTCAGTCAGTTCTTCTGAATGTGAAAGTGATTTCTTAAACAACAGCAGGTTTGAGTTCAGGGATGATTGGACCTGTGGATGTCTTATGAGAGCTCTTTTGCATGATGAATAGATTTACAAAATGGAATGCTTTTTTTGGTGTGTGTGTGCACACTTTCACATGATTCTCCCCCCCCCCCCCCCCCCCCTCCCCCTCACGTTATCTAATTGAAAAGTGACTAGAGTGAAGAGATCTTCAAGGTCTTCATTCTGTTGCCGCCATAGTGAGAAGTATGTGAAGTTAGTATGTTTTTGCTATTCAGTATTTTGCCATAGTTACACGTGCGCACTAGTGTGTATGCGTGCTTGTGTGTGTGTGTGTGTGTGTGTGTGCGCGCGCGCACGCGCGCGCGCACACGCGCAGTGTGCATGCATGCGCGCGCACTAGCTTGTGTGCAAATGCACAAACTCGGGTGCGTGTCTGCACGCGCTTGTACTTAACACACGTGCGTATGCATGCATTGATTTACTATGCAACCTACTCTCCCCCTCCCTCCAAAAAAAAAAAAAAAAAAAAAAAAAAAAAAAGAATACCCACACATGCACAGTTAGACTTGCACGTTTCCAGTGAACTCGCCCCAGCCCTTCCCCCTTTCTCCCTTCCCCCAGCAAGCCCCACCCACACCTCCGTCCTCCCACCTTCCATCTATGCCCTCACCCCCACGCGTCTCTTCCCCATCTGTAGCCCCGAGCCCCTGACAGTGACGAATAGGTGTTAACACTTCACAGTGCAGCACAAGGTGGTGGTGATCCAGGGTCCCCTGGGAATGCTCATCAGTGTGGCTGGCACTACGACGACAATGCACCATGTGGTGTGTGTATATATATGTGTGTAAGTATGTTTACCGCTGGATGCTACTAGCGTATGTTTGTGAGCGTGCAGTCTCTGCCATAGCCCTCATTATCTTGCATGTAACTGGCACAGACCGTCTTGTGAGTAGTGCTTTAAAATAAAAAACAACAACAAACAAACAAACCAAAAACAAAACAAAAAAAAGCGTTCCCCTTATGCGAGTTTTCAGTGAGTTTAGGGTTTTTCTACACTTTAGAAAAATTTCCCCATGCGAGTTCTCTCATTTCCCCAATGCGAGTTTTCTGCACATTTTTGTTTTTTTTTCTATGCTAACAGAAAATGGTTTCCCCAGTGTAGGTTTTTCTATACTTAAAAAAAGAAAAGTGTCCCCTATGCGAGTTTTCTGCGTTTTTTTTTTTTTTTCTATACTTTACCAAAATTTTTTCCCATATGTGAGTTTTATGCGTGTTTCTTTTTCTGCACAGTGTTTTGATTAGTTTTGATCAACATTGCCAGGGGAATATTTTCAGTACGCGAATCTTTTATAGAGAGGGTGGATTTTTCTTCCCTCACACCATTATCGAGTTTTCAAAACCTGCCTCAAATAATCATTTTATTCAGACTCAACGTAGGAAGTAACAAGACAGGTACAGTGAATAGAGCATGGGTAAGGTGTAACAGGGAGAGAGAGAGAGAGAGAGAGAGAGAGAGAGAGAGAGAGAGAGAGAGAGAGAGAGAGAGAGAGGGGGAGGGGACGGGTGGAGGGAGGGGAGAAAGGGGAGGGGGAGCGTTCAAACAAGAGCAACAGTGATCGAGGAACGCGTAGACAAACTAAAGAGAGAGAGAGTGGGGTGGGTGGGGGAGGGAGGTCCTCCTCTCACATTATATACCGGGCCGTATAGTAAGATCATCAACAAGATTATGAAGAGTCGGAGTATCTGATCCAGAACGTGCAGAGCAGGAATGTTACCCGGTCCTAGAATAGCACCGTTGGATGTCTTGTCTCAGTCCGACCGCAACTGAGCTGTGTGTTGTTTGGAAAAAAAAGAGCGCACACACACACACACGCACGCACGCAGCACACACACACACACACACACACACACACACACACACACACACACACACACACACACACACACAAAACCCCCCAGCTCTTCAGGTAAGACTTCTATACATAATGTGACAGATCTATACAAAGACAGTTGCAAAAGTGGGTATTAGCGTGATCTCGTACGTCTGCCTGTGAGTACTACACCGTGACTGGAATATACGAACCTGATCAGGTCTGCCAAGCGATCAAGTGGTTTCATGAACGATGCATTTTGTCGGTGAAGAGGTATTGTTCTTAATCAGTGAATGACAGATGAGCCAGATTCGTAACTAGTAGGCCTATACTGAAAAGATCGACTACAGTGTCATAGTAGGGGAAAAGAGAAGTTTGAACTGACACTGCATTAAAACTGTGTTTTAGCACCGTAGTGCGTTCCAGCTGTTCACAGAACGGCCGTTGTGTTCGCCACCAGCCTTTATCCGGAACCCACGACAGCCGCTGTACAGACTGATTCAGGATCTCACATGTTCCCGTTGCAGAACAAACCCTCTTTGTGAAAACGGTTACAGTGGGTAGTATTCCATCCCATTGTCCCCGTTATGAAGCAGCTTGTCCTGAAGAGCCGAAAGTTATGGGACAAAAGTCTAAGCTCCTTTTGTTTCATTCACTGCCTGTGTCCTACGTACTGTTCTGAACGGCAGAGATTGACGTGGGAGCAAGTTTTAAAACTGTGTAGCGAAGCAGGTCACAAAAGGTGTTTTCTGTGCGCGGTTTTCTGTGCATAGTTATCCGTATTTCAAGACATAGAAAAATCGGTTGTATGCTTTCTCGTCTGAACAGTTACTGGTAGTTGTTTGATGATAGTCATGAACTAAAGTACAGACTGCGGGATGAAAACTGTGGCGCGCTGAAGCCGTACTGGAGAATCGTTAGTCAAGGGACAGGTTATAGGATCAGCAGGTCTGACTTGCTGAAGCCGTAAAGGAGAGTCATTGTCAAGGCACAGGTTATATGGTTAGCAGGTCTGACTCGCTGAAGCCGTAGAGAACGGTCATTAGCCTGTGCACGGGCTGTGAAGTGAACAGCTCTGACCAGCTGAAGCCATAGGGAAGAGTCATTAGCCAATGTACAGATGTGCGGTTAACAGTTCTGACTTACTGAGAAGCCATAGAGAAGTGTCATTAGCCAAAGCACTGCCTGTGCGGTTAACAGTTCTGACTTACTGAAGCCATAGAGAAGTGTCATTAGCCAAAGCACTG